>JASAON010001607.1:0-90592 GCA_030849065.1 Jaenimonas drosophilae
AGGTGAGCATGAAGCATCCCTGGCCCTCTCGAACGGCTGTGAGTAGCCGCTGCTCCGTCACCTCCTTGCTTGAGTATGGTGGCAGCTTGAGGTAGTTGAAGCAGGTGCTGGCCGTTGGCAATGCGGAGTTGTCGCCAATATCGTCGTCCGCAGCGCCCATGGACACGCCAAACTCACTGGCGGCCATAGTGTGGCGCATGGAGGTGTGTGAGGCGTTGCTGCCACCGCCATCACGCCGAACAACGGTGATGGGGTTCTGCAAGCCACCAAGTGGGATGGAACGGCTGCCAGTGACAAACTGAAGAAACTGCCGTTGTTGAGCAGGACTCCACGATGGTATAATGGCCAGGAGGTACTGCACCACAGGTGAGAAGCGTGTGTAGCCGTGGGACGTAATGACGTCACGTGAGAACTCCTCCGTCGTGTTCCACAATTTGCCCTCTTCACCACAAAAGATGCGCTCCAGCTCCTCCACTGAAAAGAACTCGAGGTAGTTTGGATTGACGGAGAAGCTCAGTCCCAGGCAAAAGTGGGTCAGGGCGGCATCGAGGGCGACTTGCAGGTAGTAGCGACGAATGAGGTCGGTGTACTCCAACACAGATTTGGCCGTCACCACAACGTTGGCCCCGTTGGGAATGAGCTCAATCACACGATCAGAAGCCCCCTCTTCTTGATGTGGCAGAACAAATGTAAGGCCGACGGCAAGAAGATCCGACTCGGAGAGCTTCTCAATGCGATGCAGAGACTTCTCCATCACCCCATCCAGCAAGGCCATGTTCTTGCGGGCCTCGAAGGTTGTCGAGACGAGTGACTCCCCACGTAGTCCGCGGAGGAAGAGGGGGTGAAGACGAAGATCAGCGGGCCGGTGCAAGCGAATGAGGCGTGCCAGCAGCAAACCGAGGGTTTGGAAGTGGTACAAGGACGAAGGCGTCTGCGTCGCGGAGGGGTAGAGCAGCGGGTCCACGAGCCGCTCGTGTGAGGCGGCAGAACTGGCAATCGTCCGCCACATGCCAAGCTCTGGATTCTGGAAGGCCTTGGCGAGGAGGTCGTAGAACTCCAATGCGGGCCCTGAGCCGATGCCAGGCTCCCCATCGAAGCAGATGTCTAGCTGAAGGGGGCAAGAGGCATAGCGACGAAGAACGGTGTCGGCCTGCTGCAGTAAGTTGCTGCGCTTCACAGCGGCCGCCACTCGAGTAGAGCGCTCCGTGATGCGGTCGTTGGAGAGCCACTGTGCCCCCACAATGGTGCCATGGTGGCGATTGTGGAGGAGCTGGCGGAACATCTTGGGCCGGGGTAAAGTCACAAGAAGCATGTGCAGGAGTGCAAGACGCATGTTAAAGGGGAAAATCTGGTGGTAGTTCCACAAGATGTAGGATGGGACGTGGTCCTTGCTGACCTTGTTGTTCTGAAAGCTGTCGGTGGCGGTGTTGCAAATGAAGCAATTCATGAGCGGGGGCACTGCAAAGCAGCTCAGCTGGCAAAAGAGCTCGTGGACGATGGCGCTGCACAGTCGGCGTTGCGGCTCACGCTTGGAGGTGGTGAATCCTCCTGCTTCGTCAGCAGTCGGTGAGCCAAGAAGGAACTGCTGGGAACCCAATGCCCCGCTTTCCATTGTGCTCAGTGGGTCCATTGCTGCTTCATGAGTTTGTCGTTCATCATCCGCGGAGCCCTCCAGGAAGACGGTGACGGCATTGAGCAAGCGGAGTGCGCCGTCAAAGGCTACGGCGTCGTTGCCATTTGACCCTGGGCCCGCACCTTTGGAGACGAGGGAGGTGAAGATGTGTCGCGGTGAGCAAAAGAAGTTGGGCTTCACGTTGGGCATGCCACAGCCGCAGTAGTGAGCAGAGAAGAGCACCTCGGGGAGTGGCTTCTCCAGTACCACATACTCCATGCGGTGCAAAATGGACCAGAACTTCAGCTGTCGTACCTCCACCAACGATGGCAAGCTGCTGTCGCCATGGGCAATCACGTCGCTGTAGCTGCGCGAGCCCATGTGCGCGGCTGGGGCCTTTAGGACGTAGTTGCGTAATGATTTACCGGAGTTTGCGTAGAAGCAGAGCGCATCGAGCACCGTCATAAGAGGTCGGAGCAAGGGCACTCCATCAATGAAGAGCAGAATCTGTGTTGGAAATATCACCAGCTCCTTCCGACGGCCTACGGCGGAGTCCATTGGGTTGCCATAGCGGTCATCCTCCTGCCGCGTATGGTCCCACTGGGCCTTGGAGCCATCTGATTCCATGTGCACCCCACGTTGGTACCGCCTGGACGGCTTCTGCTTCATGATCTCCTCCGCAATGGCACCGGCAAGGGCACCAATCGTCGTCATGGGAATAACACGCATGCGTTGGGAGAAGAGGTGCAAAGAGAGGAAGGACATGGGGTCCTCGGTGACTGAGGGCATGAACAGCAGCTTGAGCTCCTCATCGGTGCGTGGGGCGAGGTCGGAGAGCCCGCGGGCGGTGTCCCACGTGGCATCGTTGGCGAAGCGCTTCAGCTCAATGCGAAGTGGGTTCCACACGAGGTTCTCAACGTGCAATCGTGTTTTGCTCCGCTTCAGGCGCTTGTTAAACTCATACGGTTGATGCTGCAACGACGAGAAGTGGTCCTCCAGTGGCGGCAGGCCAAGACGCTCGGCAATGGCAAAGCTCAGGTCCTGTTGAAGGTTCTGCAAGCGCATCTTCGTCTCCTCATCCACGGGCTGTGCGGCCTTGAGCACCTCCGGAGTCATGTCGGAGAAGCTGCTAATGAGAATCATGCGCTCCTGAACGAGCTGGTTGAGCCGGTTGGTGGTCCACTGCTGCAGCGGCAGAGAGACATCCGCGAGGAGCTGATCATGTTCCACAATGAAGTTGAAGAATTCCGTCACGGCGCAGTGCTTGATCATGTACTCGTAGACGGCGATGGCAGGTTTGGCGGAGTCGCACTGTACGTGGTCCATGCCAGCGACGCGCTGCACAATTTCGTTGCTGAGACGACGTCCGCGGGGTACGGCAGGGTGGAAACTTGGATCCGTAGCCCAGGCAAGTAGGAGAGAGCCGAGGTCTCCGCCATTGGAGCTGTTGGGGCGTCGTCCCGAGCGCACGAGGCCCATCGCTGCCGGTATGGGCGAAGGCGACGAGGTGGGCATTTCTGGCGAGCCACTTTCCGTGCTGACACTTATGAGTCCCCCAATGGGAGCAGCCAAGTGCCAATCGTCGTCGTCGCTGCCGCGATCTGCCGGCCCATCCACCTCCTCCACCACCTGCTGCAGTCGCGTGAAGGCGAGGCAGAGCCGCTCCAGCAGGCGCTTGGGGGTCCAGTGATAGGGGCAGCGCAGCGATGGTCGCGAGGTGCGGTTAAGCGCACTTCCGTCGTCCTCCACCTCAACCTCCACGGCATTTTGGCACTCCACGGCGTTGGCCATGGTCGTGAGCTGCGTGCGTTGGTTGGAGAAGAAGAAGGGGCGGGAGCGGGCGGTACATCCAAGTGGATCTCCACTCGGTGCCCCATTCTGGGCAAAGGCGCGGCTACGGAAGGCATAGAGAATCAGCAGCCCATCCAGTGCCGCCAACTGCATCTCCGTGCGGAGGGTGAGGCAGAAGGTTTGGAACTTGTTAGACATCCCCAGCACCTCCAGCACTCGTGAGCTGTGCTCATCCACGTCCCAGCCTTCCAGCGGGTTGCTGGCAATGACGAGGGCCTGGCGGGGATCGATGGAGGTCAGCAGCAGGCAAATGAGCTCGTGAGGAGTCAACGTCGTGGACGTGATGAGTCGGCAGATGTTTTCCACGTCCTGACAAGAAGGCGGGCTCTGTACTGCCTCTTCACCCTCATCTTGTGCAGTTCCAGTCCCACGCCCCGGCGCTGATGTGGCCGAAGCGTTCGCGGAGGAGTCTGGGATGTTCTCTGTCGCCTGCGTGGGCTCGGCAGATGCCGTGCGTGGAAGACTGCAGAAGGTGGCCGCGAGAGAGAGGAAGCGCAAAAGAAGGAGTGAGCCGTGGCGGCTGACAAATGGATTCACCGTATGTTGCAGAATCGCCACGATTGCCGGCGTACAGGCGGTGAGGAGCACCTCCAGCCCGAGCACAGTGGCGTAGGCTGCACGCGCTGCCGCATCAATGCTCTTGGCATAATCATCAGGGAAGATGTCGATGTCCGATGGCACGAAACTTCCAATTTGGGGGTTCTTTCCCGTCGCTGCACGGAGTTGCGCGCGGGTAAGTACGCGCGGTCTGGCTATAGTGGGCTTCTTCTTCTTGCTCCCTCCGCCAAAGCAGCAGCAAAGCCGACGAAGGCAGCCACCACTGCTCGCCCCATCATCATCCGCTCGACTGTTGTCGTTGACGTTGCCGCCGGAGGTCTGCGCACGCGCACCGGGGGCGAGCGGGTTCACCGAGCCGGAGAAGGCCGAAGCAGAGACATCCTCCTCACCTCCGCCAGATGCCGCCGCCGTCGCCGGAGAGCCACTCGTTTGTGGGTAGTCGCAGCGTTCAAAGGCCCGCGCACGTGCCATTTCCGTGTCGGCGCGCATGTGGCACACCTTCGAGACCAACGTCTCCGAGGCAGCGCTGCGTGTTCGCCCACATCGGCACCCACTGAGGAAGCAGTTCCGCTGGAGGTGAATGTAGCCGCTAATAAGGGGCTCACGCCGCAAAGTGAACCTCACAACTGAGTGTTGGAACCCGCCAGAGGCGGCGGAGCTGCACGTCTGACTGCGGAAGTCGGCAAAAACGGTCGTGGCGTAGTTCAACGAGACGTGTGCGGCGCGGTACTTGCGGTTGTCACGACGGTAGCGGCCGTAGTCGCGCTCCAACGAGCGGCTGATCTCCCGGGAGCACGTCACCGAGTCTCTGAAGCGGTCCTCCCGCTTCCAGACGTAGTAGGGCACAGCGAGGGAGTTGTTGTCCAGGTGGCTGTACTTCTCCGACGCCGGTGGGACAATAGACAGGAAGAACTCCAACAAGGGCAGCAGATTCATCTCATCTGTGAGGTAGTGGTTGGTGAAGTCGTCTTCGGCGGCCAAACGTGCCTGCACGGCTGCGAGAGTGGAGGAGTCATTGGCGGCGTTGCCCGGGCTACTCGCAAACGAAACGCTGCGGTCGCTGCTCTGCCGTGTGGTGCTGCCATGCCCGCTGAGCTCCGAGACGACCGAGGATGGGCCCCCGGCGCTGCTCTCACCTGAGTGGTTCTGATGATCCGACAAGAAGGATTCATCGGAGTCACCCCCGGAGCTAAGGTTGTCTAAATCATCGCGGTGCATCGAATCGAGTTGTGAGGTCGCCGCAGCCAGGGCGACGGCGCGTGGGGTGCCCCTCACCCCGCCACCACCTCCACCACCGCCACAACCAATGAGATGCATCGCCGTCTGGCACACGAGCTGTAGGATTTGGTGCTCTAGAAAGAGGGCGACCGCCTCAGTGGGGTTGGCGTAGTAGATGGAGGTCCAGCAAGAGAGAGCCACTGCACGCAACGTGACGCCCATACTGGGCGTCACTCGCTCTGCGAGGAGAGAGAAGTGAAGCAGGTGGGCCATGTTCTTCACCACCGCCTGCAGCACCACACGAGTACGTTGGAGCACCCCAGGGTTGGAGAGAAGGCGATCGCAGACGTGGGCGATGCACTCGCCACGTCGCACCAGCAACTTGAGATCCGCGGCGGAGACGACGTCATTGGTGAATTGATGCACCTGCCTGCCCATGGCAGCGTTCATCTCCTGAATCTCAGGAAGAATGAGAGCCGCCTCTGATGAATCCGCAACGGAGCAGATGTTGGCCATCGTGGAGAGACAGAGCTCGCGGAGGTGGGTGTCGGTGAGGATGGACTCCAGCATACTCAGCGTACGTACCACACGCTTCTCCAGCAGCACGTGGCCAAGCTCCACAGAGAGGAAGTTGAAGCAGCGGAGGAGCTCCTCGGTGAGATCGCGGTAGCGTCGCAGTGCATCGGTTTTGGTGAGGTAGTAGAGCATAACCTCGAGCGTCATGCGGCGGGCACTCACCACCATTGCAATGGCACCAGCCACCTGGTCGAACGCCACGGCCAGTACTCGAAAGGAGAGCACCACGAGGGAGAAGGAGCTGAACTCCTCATCTCCGTCCTCGGCTGGGATGGGGTCGCTGCGACGCGCATCAATGAGGCACGTGACGACGTGCATCAGGTGGCCCACCGATGGAGCAAAGTCCATCCCGCCAATGCAGAGCGCCGTGCTCACCCTCTCGAGCTCGGCGCGGAGCTTCTCCTGAACGCGGAAGGCAGCATCGTCGTCTATCTTGCGAAGGCTCATGTACTGCGCATGGAGATCCTCCAACGTGCGAATGGTGGCCGCGGTGTTACGGCCCCAACTCGTCCGAGTGGGAATAGAAGGGTCGTGGCGAGGCATGGCGTGGTCTCAAGCTGCCTCCCCGACACACACACACAATATTCAATGAAACAAGCAGGTGACCTCCAGCACACCCAACTGGAGTCCACACTCAAACAATGTGTTGCTGACAGCGACACACAAAAATAACAGTTCAATCACAGCCACTCGTAAGCAGGGGGGGGGGCAAGGTCTCTCTCGCACGAACAATGAAGAAGGTGGCCACAACTGGCCGCGGAGTGCGGAGGCCCAGAGAGAAGAAGAGATGTGGTAGTGAGGACAAAGAGGGTAGTAAAACAACAACAACAACAAAAACAAGAAATAATCAAGAAGTTTATTTGGATGTAGTTCACTGATGAGTTCACGTGAGGGTGAGCCCTCACTTTCTTCTGCTGTGGTGGGTTTATTGGGTGTGCCCTGAATGGTCGTATGAAGGCTCTCTCGAGTGATGCCGGCGGTGGCAGCACCGAGTACCCGGTTCCGTGAATATAGAAGCTTGCGTTGAATGAGGAAGAATCGACCAGATGGTGATCGAGAACGCCCCTCCTTCCGTGTTTGTATCCGGAATGAGTAGAGAGCAGGTTGGTGAGATACTCACAGTCACCAAGTGCGGGGGCTGTGGAACTCCTGCGGTGCTGCACCGTAGCGGCGTGCAGCACAAAACCAAAAAAAGAAGTAAATGAAGAAGTTGGAGCGAGCCTCAGTCGTGGATGGCGCAGCTGTCGCGTAGATGTGCGCTGCGAAGGGCTATTACACCCAGCAGCAACTCCCGGCGAAGTGCGTTTGAGGTGAGCGACGCGGCAGGGAAAAGCGTCCCGGGGGTTGTGGTTCAGTGTGGAGCTAACGTTCTGCTTTGATACTTGGATTAATGAAACAATGCAGGCACACACGTACCTACACACAAGAAAAAGAAGCAGAGGAGAGCACGATGAGTGAGTAAGATTCAACCGATGCATGAGGATGTGAAGGAGCATCATGCTTCTAATATCTTCATGTTCGCTTGACAATACGCCGCAGCACAGCAACATCGTGGTGATGCGTACAAGAACAAGAACAGTGGCTGCTTCAGAGGGGCCAAAGTAGCACATGGGGTGAAGAGCGTGCTGGGGTGTGTGTCAGCTCTTCTCTGCGCTCATCTACTCCACCTCCCCCTCCCTTTCATCTCTCACTACTTCCACATCTTCTTGAGCGATTCGTTCTTGTCGTGGTCCTTGTTCAGCACCTTGGCCACCGCCAGCACAAAATCTTCTTGCGTAATGTGCACCCGTCGCTCACGCAGGGCAAACATGCCAGCCTCGGTACAGACGGCCTTGATCTCCGCCCCGCTGCAGTGATTCGTCTTCTCCGCAATCGTCTTGAGGTTGATGCCACGGGTGAGATTCATCTTGCGGGAGTGGATCTTCAGAATCTCCAGACGCGCCGTTTCATCGGGGGCAGGGAACTCAATCTTGCGATCAATGCGTCCCGGACGAAGCAGCGCCTCATCGAGGATATCCATGCGGTTGGTGGCCATGATGACCTTGATGCTCTGTGTGGTCTCAAAGCCATCCAGCTGGTTGAGCAACTCGAGCATCGTACGCTGTACCTCACTATCTCCATGTTCGCCAGAGTCTAGTCGGGAGGAACCAATGGAATCGATCTCATCCATGAAGATGATGGATGGGCTATGCTCACGTGCCATGACGAAGAGCTCACGTACCATGCGTGCACCCTCACCAATGTACTTCTGCACCAACTCCGCTCCACTCACACGAATAAAGGTGCAGTCGGTGTGGTGTGCCACCGCACGTGCAAGAAGTGTCTTTCCTGTTCCAGGAGGTCCATAGAGCAGCACACCCTTTGGCTGTGCAATACCGAGCGCCTCGAAGAGCTCAGGGTGCTTCACTGGGAGCTCGATCACCTCCTTGATCTCCTTCACCTGCCGTGAGAGGCCACCAATCTCGTCGTAGGTGGATTCTTTCCCCGCCTTCTCCACCTTCATGAGCGAGACGAGCGGGTCCACCTTGGTTGGGAGGATGTAGTGAATGGCAGAAGTGCCGCTGCGCAGCGCCACGCGTGAGTTGGGTGAGAGGTCGGTGATGTTGATGGTCTTCTCCACCGCCACAACAAGCTTTCCATCTCCGCTGCCGAGCTTGACGAGAACCTTCTCGGGGCCCATCACCTTCACCACATCAGCCACAACCGACCCGCTCTCGAGCAGCAGCTGCACCTCCTCCTTGAGGTGGCGTACACGCTGATTGAGGTCATTGCGCTGGGCCTCCAGTCTCTGGAAGTTGTCTTGCTTCCTCTTCTCAATCGCGCGCAGCTCGTGAATCTTCTGAAGAAAGTAGGCGCTCACCGGTGAGGCAGAGGTGGTGTTATCTGCATCCGCTACTGCAGTAGTAGTCATGGCTAGGCCTCTCACACACACAGCAGCTGTGTGTTTGGTGCGAGAACTACTAGGGATGTGTTGGTGTTGGTGCCCGCAACGTTCTTCGGTATCAGAGCAGGCAAAAACAAACAGCAAGTTTGTACGTGAGCCTGAGTCCGCGGCAGGGTGCTTGAGTATAGACGGCGGTACAACTGAATGTAGATGTACGACTGACAACATGAAGGAAGAAGAATAAGAAGAAAATGATTGTTGGAGTAGCTTCAATATTGTGCTGAACACCACAGAAGTGGTAGTGTAGTACATGATGCATTGTGTTGTGTTGTGTTGTATTCTTGGGATAGATATTGCCCCGCTTCGTCGTCACCGTCCACGTCCTCCACCATGGAGGGCCCGAAGGCAAACGGTGACGAGCGAAGTACGGCAGCTGCAGTCGGAGGGGCAAGAACCACACAGCTGTGTGTTGTAGAGGTAGGAGGGGGGGAAGGCAGAGAGTTGAGGAACAAAATAAAGCATAAATAACAACAGAAAAAAGAAAAGAAAAAGATGGAAACGAGAAACGACAACAAAGAAAAGAAAATGGAAGATTGTTTTTTGTGGGGTTCCAATAACGACCTACATGACAGATGTGTGTTGGACCCAGCCGCGACCTCCCCGACGACCAAAAACCAAAAGAAGAAACAATCAAAAGCACATGAAAAAATGGTTTTGTGTGTGCGCGTCTGTCTCTGTCTGTCTGTCCGTCTGTGAGGGGGAGTGAGGGGAGGAGGGGGCACCAGGCCAACGCCACAATCGTTTGCCTCTGCAAGTAGTTCCAGAACATGGTAGCCCCAAAAAACTACTCCACAAATAAAAAAAACAACTTCAAACAACAAAAGATGAGCGTAGTAGTGCTGTGGTGGTAGAGTACGTGGTGCATCGACGGCGGGGCACCAGTGCTCCGACCTCTCCATGATCACGTACGTTTTCTATTATCACCCTGTCTGTCCTCCGCAGCAACGCACCTCACATTCATGAAAGAAAGTATGGCGGGAGGATCAGAGCGAGGGGGAGGGAAGTGGGGCAACGAACGTAGCACGTGGGAAGTAGAGGGGCTGAGAAGAAGTGAGGTAAACCTCAGTTCACGTTGGATCATGCCTGCTGCAGCGGCACAAGAGGGGAAGGGGAGATGAAACGGGATAGCACTCCCATAGAGTGAAAAGTTGTGCGTGCGTGTTGGATGCAGGAGTACAGGGCACTTGGGGAAAGGGGAACATCAACAGAGAGCTCCTGTCGGTCCGCGCAAGTTGTACACGTACCTGCGGCCCCCTGGTACCCCAAACCCAACCCCACATCAACACTCACCTCCATCACCCCCTCCTACAGTAGCTACCTCTTCTTCATCCTACTCGCACTCCCCCTGTGATGCAGGCAGCAGTAGCCGTATACCTGCACACCACCATGCGTACGTCGTTTCCCTCATAGCAACCTCCCATCATGACCAGTTTTCTCAAATGCAGAAGTACGACCTAAGCAAGCGCATCATAGGCACACAGGCAACCATGTGCTAGATGTGTGTAGGAATGTGTGTGCGTGTGTGTCTGTGCGTGCAGCCTTGTTGAAGGATGGGTTAGAACCGCCAGTATAGCAGCCATCATCACTTGCAGCCCATCTCGTACACCACATTCCCACCATGCGCTATCTTCCCTTTTGCCTTGGGGCGATGGGAAGTCCGTCGTGGCACACCACTACTCGTTCATCACCCAGCAAGCACTTCAGCTCTCCTCGCACCAGTTGTTCTCGTCCTTGATCTTGCGCTCTTCCTCCTGGGAGAAGTCGTTCTCAATGTTGAATAGCTTACGAATCTCCTCCGCGGACTTGCCTCGGATCATGTTTGCTACGCAGGCGCAGGTGAGCTCCAGCAGATCCTTCACGTTGAGGAAGTTGGCGGCCATGATCACGTCAATGAGCACCTCGTGCTGTTTTTCATCCCTGTCCTTCAGTAGTTGCGTGAACAAAAAGTTCTTGTCCCACTCACACAGAAAACTATCAATGCTCGCCTTGAGCGGCTTCTCAATGGGTGCTGCACGGTCGTGATGATGATAATCCATGTAGTCGAGTACTAGCTTGAGTGTACGGCCGGATACGTTTGGAATGGGGATGGCTGCATCACCGCAGCCAGTCTCCTGCTCGTCGAGCATATCCTTGAGCAGGCCAGACATCTTGGCTGATTCACGAGGGATCATGAACTCACGTGGTGGCTGATCATTGCTCTGGAGTACGCAGAACTTGGCGTAGTCCACGGTGCTACGCGCTTCTACCTCTATCTCGGTAACTGGCATTGTGTCGTCAATGCTCCTTGCAGCCTGTAAATTTGTGTGGGTGTATGTATGTGTGTGCGGTGATCACTTGGATTGGATAGGCACACAACACACAACAACGACTCACACAAAGTGAACAGGTTGTGAAAGGAGTAGGTGAGAGAGCTTGGGGTTGTTAGATGTGGTGTTCTCTTAGCATACACGCAACGTCAATGGAGTTACTAGAGGTGAAGGTGTTGGGTAGATGGTCCTTGGGGTTGGATGAGTGTGTGCGTGTGTGTGTGGTTCTTTTTGGTGTATTCAATTGGTGAGAATCCCACACTTGCTCCACCACGTCAACGGCTTGTGACTTCTGTAGAGGCTGTTGCGTGGATGCAGCACAAATGAAAAAAAAAAGAACTCGGAAAAACAGCAAAAAAGAAAAAAGAAAATATACGAAAGCTACAAAAAAACGAAGGGGAAGGGTGGTGGTGGGGTGACTACCGATGGCACGCGTGGGGGCACGTGTGCTAACTGAGTAGAAAAAAGAGAAAGAGTGAAGAGAAGAAGAAGATTGTTGCGAAGACGTGAATGCACATGTGCGTCTGGACACACTCAGTGAAGATGGAAGCAGTTGCTCTGCTATATTTTTTAGTGTTGTGTGGGGAACCCAACGAAGGCAACCACAAAAGAGGAAGAGGAGCCATGTGCCTCGCGCTTCAGGCTCGGCAGCAGGAAGGCTGGTTGGGGGGTGAGTGATGCAGCAGATCTCTCACACAGCCACAAGATCCTCATCATCATGCACAAGCATCGTGGTATGTGTAGCACCATCATCATTACCAGCTTATGCAGTAAAGTTCAGTCGTACAGTACAGTACTTTCACACACGTCTACATACAGCAAAAGAAGAAGAGTGTAGATGTAGATGTGGGTGTTGGAGGAGTGAAAAAAAAAATGAAAAAAAGATGTGTACTAGTGATGGCATGGGTAGCGAGAAGAGCTGGTTTACGACTCACGTACTTGGTGATAGTATCCGCTCTCGCATTGCCGATTCTTTTTTTTTCTCCTTTAGCCACAACGCACAAAGTGAGGAGGGCTATCTGGATCGTCAGGAACAAAACAAGGAAGGAAGATGAAGCACAACCACAGATGGGAGCATCCCGCTCTCGGCTCGGGTATCAACAGCACGCCACCTCTGTTGCTCCACCAAAGAGATGGAGTAAGAGGGGGAGCAGCGGTGCTCATTATGATCATGTGGCTGAGCTACGTATTGACGGATATCCGTGCATGTGTGCGTGTATGTGCATGTGCTGTTGTGAAGGGCTAGGACACTCGCACGCACCAAGATACATCAACACACGCGCCAGCACGCACATCACGTTCGGCCCATCTCACCAGCACGGAAGGAAAAACAAACGAACCAATAGATGCAGCAAAACACGAAAGAGAAAAGGCGTGAAGTTCTAAGAAAATGTAGGTGAGTGTACGTATATCCAGATGAGTGATGTAGATGTAACTCCACGTCGTCGTGGCTCATGAACCAAGATGGATGTGCGCTCCGCCTCTCACTGGTGTGGAGGCACACGCAGAAGAAAGATGGAGAGAAGTGCCCCACACCGTGTGTGTGAGAGAGAGAGTGTGTGTGTGTGCGTACCTCTTTTTCTTGAGATGATTATTGGCATACACACGCACACACACACATACACATACAGAGTAGTTGAGTATATCATAGAGAGTTGTTGGCGTGTAGATCACGCAAGAAAGGAAGTGGTTGCCCAGCGATGGCAGGCTTCTTCGGATCCTCCCTCCAGCTCCGGCTCAAGGCGGCTGCGTACGCCAACACACTGATCGCAATGCGGCCGCCACAGCACTCTGCCATGCTCATTCTCATCCTCCTCATCCACTTCCATCTGCAAGGTGCCGCAATCCTCCGCCCTCAGCTCATCCAGGCAGCGTTTGCGCGACTGCAGCAATGCCAAGCCACTGCTGCATCGTAGAGCTCTGCCGTCCACCTCGCCACGCAGGCGTGCCCCTCCACGTGAGGGAGGCATGGTAGAGGAGAGCGGGCTTGGCCCACCACCCCCATCACCCGATAGCTGATCATGTAAACGCAATGCGCTGTGTAGATCCTCCTCTTCCTCCTCCTCACCCTCATCAAACAGAAGCCGCTTCTGCGTGGGAGAGGCCAACACGGCGAGCTGCTCCAGTTGCGTGGTGATTTCCCGCAGCGCACGACGTTTGGTGGTGCACCCTTCTTCTTCATTTCGCTCACTCATCAGCATCATGGACGTTGCGAGTGCGGCGGATGAGGTGGATGGGCGTTGGTGGTTTTCATCATCCTCTTCAGCCGTGCGGTATGGCTGCGTTGGATTGGCAAGATGTGGTGTGGCGTACCGAGGCTTGAGCGGCTCCTCCTCCAGCGACTGCAACAGCTCTCGTGGAGTGGCAGAGGATCTGCCAACCTCTTCATCCGCCATGGGTGAGCAGCCCTTCACGTGGATCGGTGATGCGCCGCTGCACGATGATGCACACAACACCTCTGCCTCCCTCCGCTGAGATGATTTTCGCGGAGCAGCCAAGATGGAGAGGTGTGGGGTGTTGATGCAGCGCATGTGCAGCATCGTGCACTCATCTGGGGAAGATGATATTGCTGCTGCTTCTGTCGCGGGTTGTGGGGTGTTTGTGGGCTCACAGAGCACCACGTGTGGTGCCTGAAGATCCTCCTTGCCACATCCATGCATCAGCATCTCGGCAGGAAGCATCACCGTTGGCCGGCAGCCACTCCACGCGAGTGGGCTCATGAGGTGGAGGTAGCTCCCCTCCAACTCCACAGACGATGGAGAGGCAGCTAGATGCATTCGCTGATGATGTGCATGGCCACCATAGGTGGCACGTGTGTGTTGTCGGTAGTAGGAGGAGGAGCTCGCATCCATGCTTCCACGTCGACGTGCGGTGCTGAATCGATCTGGTGCGCCGGAGCGGTTGCATGTGGATGGGAGAGATGATGGCTTCGGGTAGCGTTGCATCTCTGGCGTACGTGCACGGCTCAGTGCGATGGAGCTCACGGGTGTAGCTCCACTCCCCTCATGGCCACTGCTGGTGCACGGCATACTACAAGTGAGGCCAATACAGGGCAAAGAAGAAGAATAAGAAAATCTGGGCGGTAGTGTACGTGAGGCACCTACCCACACAATGACGTTGTTGCGTGTTGTGAGTTGGGGGCTGGGGTGACGATGGCCACGTGTTGCTCCCAACTAGTGAGTTACAGCGGCGACCGCTCAATGTAGAGCGGAGATGTGGTTGCTGCACAACTCTACGTACAAAACAAGATAGCATGAAGATGAGGTGAGGTGGTGGTGTAGGTAGAAAGAGATGTGCAGGCAATGAGTACTTGACTAATGATAAAGGGCGTTGGTGGTGGTGTGTTTTTTTGTTGTCGTTGTGCGTTGTTGGTTGGGGTAGTAGAAGCACAATCTACTCCGCAGGAGGCAGAGGGGGGGGGGGGTAAGGGTACACGTGAGTACACAAGCCCACACACAAAAACGTGCGTAACACCCGTGTGTGATCACTCTATGCACCTAACATGGCGTAGATGAAGTGTGTTTGTGTGTGTGTGTGTGTAGCACTCACTCAGGCTACGTGAAGCTCACGCTGGGGGCACTAAGATCAAAGAGGAGCTTCGATCGGTACGAGGAAGGTGCGAAGGTGCGCCCCGCCGCATTGGCACGTGAAGATGCGGCAGCTGAACGTGTCTTGGGCGTAGCAGCAGCAGCAGCAGCAGCAGTAGCTGCAGGTGCAGGTGCAGGTGCAGGTGCAGGTGCAGGTGCTGGCTTGGCTGCTGCCTTTCTTGCTGCAGGTGGTGCCTTTGGAGCTGTAGCTGCGGCAGGAGTGGGTCGTGGTGTGCCAGAAGAGGCAGGCTGGCGAGTAGCAGCTGGAGAAGCCTTTGGTGCTGTGCGAGATGATGTGGCCGTGGATGTGGCAGCCCTGGCAGATGCAGGGGATGCGTGTGTGGCCTTGGGCTGCGCAGAGGTGTGTTGTGTCGCACTACGCCGAGCTGCGGAGGCGGCTGTGGTTGATTGGCGCGTTGGTTTTGGCGGGCTCGCGTCGCGGTAGCTCTCCTCCGCCTCGGTGGTGTTCTCTGCAGAATCACGTCGCTGCATCTCTGCCGCCTCGCGAAGGGCGGCGGCGTTGAGTGCTGCGGGGCTGCGCTCACGTGCGCTGTTGGGGGAGCCACGACCCTGCGGGCGCACATCATCGCCACGTCGAGGTGTTGTTGGCTTGTTGCCAGCTGCCGCAGTGGCTGAGCGTGGCTTGGCTGCTGCCGTTGTTGCGTGTGGTACATGCTTCATCCCTTTCCGAGGTGGATTTGAGGGTGGGGGAGGTACAGCAGCAGCACGTGCAGCACCAACCTCGAAGGGAGGGCGTGTGGTTGTGCGTGGTGTGTTGTTGGCCTTACGTGGCAAACGTGTGGCATGGCCACGTCGTGGCGTGGCTCCACCAAAACGTGCCTCCAACGGCGTGATGCGATTGCGGCGGTACTGCCCAACGACCGAGGGTACGTGTGCGTATGGATCGCCGTACACGTGTTGGCGCTGTGCCTCACTTCCAGCACCATCTGCATCTACATCATCTCGGTAGTGTTGGCCCTCCACAGGGCTGAAGATGGCAGCTGAGTAGGGTGCTGTGTTTATGTGGTGATAATCCATGGACTCCTCCATCGCACCACCACCATCGCGGTGGCGGTGCGTACCGCCACGTGCAAGCGGTGTTGGTTGAGCCGAGGAGAGTGGGCTGAGCTGCCACGATGAGTCGTACATCAAGTGGTGTGGCGGTGTTTGTTGCTGTTGTTGTTGTTGCTGATGTTGTTGTGTGGGAGGTGCGGTGAGTGGCTCACCTTGTGTGCTGTGTGAGGCCCTACGCCCCTCCTCCTCCACCATCAGTGGTGCGTCCAGCGGGTAGTAGCTGCTGCGGCGGCGAGACTGATCCACGCGAGGGCCGGCGAGATCGCTCACCGCCCACAAGCGCGTGGAGAGCTGCTGCACGATGGAGGTCTCGGTGGCCTCCACCTCGACGGTGCTCGCGGCAATCGATGGGCGATGGGTTGGCTGCTGTTGGCGCGATGGGGTGAGCGCCCATCCACCGCCGCCCTCTTCGTGTGTCGGTGGCGAACATGCCAGCACGTGGATGGAGCCAGTGTTGTGGCTTCGCGACGGAGGGGGAGGTGCTGCCGCTGCTGCATATCTATCGGAGTTGGTGCTCATCGCCGCCAAGCTCGTGCGCTCACGCGGCATCTCCGCCCCGCTTGGCCGTCTCTGCGTCATGAGCTTCGGGTGCATCGGTGCAACGGAGGAGTGCGCCGGAGGTGCGATGCGCGAGAAGCTGCGGCGTACCTCAATGCCCATGTTAGCTGGGTAGTGCAGCGGGGCGCGTGAAGGTGCAGTGACGGAGTGTGTATCATCAATGGAAGTTCGTGGTTCCGTGGCGTACTCGTAGTAGTCACCCGCTGGATCTGTTGTAAACATTGTTGTGCCTCACACAACAAACGCAGCAAACACACAAGAGCAAAGATACACACAAGGAGGAGAGGTGTGTGTGTGAGAGAGAGAGTGTGGGGGGCAGCGTTGATGAACGATGGTGGCACAGCCAAAAGTGTGTGTGTGTCTGTGTGGATGAATGGGCTGCTAGCACAACAACATAAAAGAAGAAGAGGAAGTGGTGAAACACGTGGTGATGATGAGATGATGATGATGATAATGATGATGATGGTGAATGTGGGGCTGTGTGATGGACGAAGCTGCACATGTTGTTGCGTCAGTGGTGTAGTGGTACAAAAGTGGATGGGGTTTCGAGGGGTAGAAGAAGAACGAGTGCGTGAGCCCACGTCGGCAGCACAAGAATGACGTGCATGGCGCATCATCCCTCATGCAACACGCAGATACGCACCAAGGAAAAGCTTCACACAACAGCAGCAGCAACACTATCATATAAGGAAAACGTGTGTCACTGCAGGTGATGCTCATGTGCGTCGTTGAGGTGGCTACCCGCACACACACACACATGATGTGTGCCTCAACGGCGATGGTGTTGTTGCTGTTGCCGTGAGCTCGAGCGGCAGAGCTGTTTCAGCTCGTTGGCCCAATCACGCAGGCTCGTCGGCCACCTCCCCGATGCCACATCATCCTCGTAGAGGTGATAGTGGCAGTCTCGTAAATGTGCCGGTGAAGCCTGGTCGAGATAAGAAGAGATGCGATGTGCGCTCGCAACGATGGTACGCGCCTCGGCGGATGAGTAGGCGCGCGGCCCGCCCAGCGTGAGCCCCGCCGGCGCCACATCGCCCGCAGCCGTGGAGAGGCGGCACGTGATGTGGCCCAACACGCACGCCGCCTCCTCCACATCATCCGACGACGACGACGACGCAACAATGGGAACCGTGAAGGGCTCACCGAGGCGATAAAACTTGTGCGAGAGCAGCGCGCGCAACGACAGCCGCACGAGGCCGAGCTCACCAACCTGTGGCTGTAGCGGATTGGCATCGCGGTCGGCGCCCGTCGCGGGACGCGTTGGCCGTACACCCATCAAGCGCAGCTCCAAAGGAGGTGCGGCGAGGTCGTTGGCCAGCCACGACTTGGCCACTTGTGGGGCGGCCGCACTTGGATCGCACACGTCAAGACGGATGCTCGCGTAGGCACCTCCATCTCCGCCATCCATGGCCAACAACGGGCGTGGAGCTCCTTCTTGGCCCTCTTCCAGGAAGGTGGCGTAGACGGCGATGCCGCCACGCCTCTCCTGCCGCGCGAGCTCCGCATCGTGAATGGCCAACCCTTCCACGTGAAGGAACAAGGTTAGACGCACCGGTCGCGGGCAAAGACGAGCGCGGAGCTCATCGTGTGCCGTGGAGAGCGAGGAGCACTCCGCAATGAGAATGTGTGCGCGCGGCAGCTGCGATGGGGCATACTTGGCCAGCAAGGTGCCCACATCGCGCATCAAGGCCTCCATGAAGGGCTGGCCCGGCTCACCGTAGTCGGCGCCGCGATAGATGGGCAGGCGATTCACGAAGGCGGAGCTCTCCAACCGCACGCCGAGATAGCCGAGTGGCGCGACGGAGGGCCCAACCGTGGTGGGAAGATGATTGGCGCGCAGCGCATCTCCATCACCTCTACTGCCGCCCGCCACCGCCCCGCCATCCTCGCAAAAGAGCGGCAGCCACAGCTCGTTGGGATGATCGCAAACAAGAGCCTGCAGCGCGACGGAGGTGCGGGCGTAGACGTGGGAGCGGAACCCGCGGTGTTGTGCCACCTTCAGCTCCAGCCGTTCGCCACATTCATGTCGGTGCAGCGTATCGCTCACCTCATTTCCATCATCAATATCGTAGGAGATGGTGCCCGCGATGGCGGCCTTGTCGCGTGTGCGAAGGATCGCACGCGGGCCGAGGTAGGCCTTCACGTAGGCCTGATTGCCCGCCGCCACAAATTCACGAATGCCAAGGATGCGCACCTGCATCGGGGCAGACTCAACAATCATGGCGGAGGCGTCCATGCCGCCTGGCCCCGACATCATCAGCGTACTTCCTTGTGCGTGTGCCTGGGCCTCAATGAGGCTCTCCTCGTTGCCTGGTGCGGTGGTATCCACGACGTAGCCCACGCGATGCAAGCGATCCATCCCGCCATCCCGCGCGAGATTCTCGAGCTCCTCGATGCACCGATTGCGTCGCTCCGCACGCTCCTCCGTTTCGGGCTGATGCACACCAAAATCCATCGCCGTGAGCTCCACGACAAGGAAGCCTGAGAGGGCGGCGCTGCAGCTTCCGGCGGCGGCCACGAGATGGAGCTCGCGCACCACACGTTGTTCGCGTGGGAGGGTCCACACGCCCATCACGACGCGGCGCAGCTCGCGCTCCTCCCCATCCCGCACCTCCACGAGGATGTACTCTACAGCACAGGTACGTGGGGTGAAGATGTTGAGCATCTCTTCGTGATGCGCAAAGACGAGACGGCCGTCCTCCTTGGCACGAACAACATCGGTGCGAGAGATGGAGTAGCCCGTGGAGATGCGCACGAAGTAGTGGCGCCGTGTGCTGCTCACCGGGGCGGTGCGTGGGCCCTTGGTGCTGCGGGTTTTATCTAGGTCAGTGATGGCGATGGCGGCAGGACTGCAGCCTTGCACCGTGAGGAGGAGCTCATGCCGTGTAGGCTCCGCCGCCCCCACACGTCGCGCCCACTTGCGCATGAAGGCCTCCTTGTTGGGGCCAACCGTGGAGAGGATGTACTCCAAACGATGGAGCTCATCGCGGAGGTTGGCCCACAAGAACCCGCGCACGCGGTTCCGCATCTGCGCCTCCTCCTCCTCCGTCATTGAAAATGCGCTGGTGTAGCTCTCGGTGCGCAACACCACGTGCATCATGCCGCACACCACCGCATCACCCGTTTCTGCCGAGGAAACAAGCTGAACGTCGAGCTCCTTCGCTACGCCCGCAATGATGTTCGTGAGGCCAATCTGCGCCTCGGCAACACGATGGCCCGCAGCAAAGACGATGATGGAGATGGCGTCCTTCAGTGGATCCTCCAGGGCGAGGCGGAATTCTTGGCGCACAACGGCCTGACCGCGTCGGTAGTTGGTGGGCTGCGAGCGCATCTCTTCTTCCAGCGCGCCTACAACCACCGTGATGGGTGCGGTACTACGGCCTGGTCCGAGGCTGCCATCTGCCGCGCAGAGATCCTCCACGTCTCGCACCGTGAGATATACAATGTGCATCTCATCATCATGATTGGCACGGTATCGCACACGAAGTCGGTCAAGCCCCGGCTTGCCTTGCGGAATGGTGTGGCCCACAATGCAATCGAAGCGGTGCAAGTCGCTGCGGCCGTAGCGCATGAGGACCTCATGCACCTCCTCCGCGAAGGCGTCGGTATCGTTGGCCAAAGTTTCGTCGTAGCCAAAGTCATCGGAGTAGATGCTGATGAGGAGCTCACCACGTTCGTAGGCCTCTTCGGTGCCTGGACGACGTACCATGGGCACCCATACTTCCCGTTCGTGCTGCCAGAGAACGTGGCGTAGGGAGATGACGCACTCCCCAACACGTTGATCGCGCTCACCGGCCCCCATCGTGGAGCTTCTCGATACGTTGAGGTTGGGTCCAGTCGCAACCAACGTACATACCAGCGCATCCCGTGAAGGATCGGCGCTCGTGAAGCGGAACTCATCATGAAAGCGCAGATTGGCAGAGCTCCCCGCAACGACACCCGTTCGCCCACGCTCATTCGCGTTGTGTACGGCGATGGAGAGATGCATGCCGCGCGCAATCTCCGACTGGGTGAGGAGGCCGCGACCTTCAAAGATGCGCACGCGGAAGGTGGCGCATCCGCCGTTTGAGGCACGTCGGGGTTGTGCCACAGACATGCTCGTGCGACGGCTGCGGGAGCGCGAGGCACCGCCAACGGAGAAGCGGCCATCGTCGCGACGGGCCGGCGTGCGGTACTCATCAAACTCACCGCGGTCGGTGAAGGCGGAGGAGCGGCGCGATGGGCGGTGAGAGCGGCTCGTGGAGCGACGCCCGTGTTCTCGTGGTTGTGGTGTGTGGGATGTACGTGCGGATGTAGCACGAGATGGACGAGACGCACCACGTGGGGTATCACAGACGTAGCTCGAGCCGTTGGAGGAGCGTCGGCTGGATGGTCGTCCGCGGTGGGATGATGCTCGTGGATGTGGCTGCGGATGATATGGAGCACTGCGGCGACCTGCGCGGCTCTCACGTTGAGGGCTGCTTCCCCGTCGCTCTCGCTCCATCGATGCCTCCTCTCCGTACCGGCGTATGGTTGTGCGCTCACTACGATGCTCCTCTACATATGGGGTGCCATGTTCGGTGGTTCCGCTGAGGTAGCGCGTGGAGGTACGTTCGTGGCGATGATGTGTGGGCGAGAGCTTTCGTGGCCTCCCGGAACGTGGAGAGGTCGGCATAGAGCAAAAGCACACACAAGATTGCGATCTAGCCTTGTGTGTTTGGAAGCTCCTCACTCACACGCAACAACAACGCACGTCGTCGTCGTCGGATGCTGAGTGTTGTTGTTGTTGGCGCTGAATGACGAAGTTGGTGGCGATGTTGATCTTGTAAATGGCAAGATCCTCTAAAGAAAAGAAAAATGAGAGTTGGTACGGCAACGCTAGATGCGAGTGCGTCTTGCGTGTGCTACGATGCCGTGAATGTAGTCGAGGAGAGTGAAACGAGCCACTTCTCCACGAATAATAAATGCAGCTCACTCCACGGAACAAAGTATATGCTTCCGCGGAATGAGGAGGCAGTGGTGGTGACGTCAGCAAAAACACCTGCCCACTACACACAAGATTAGAAGGAAGAAGGAGGAAGAAGGGTTGTGTGGTGTCGTTGATCATCACTCATCAGCAACACGTACATGTACGCCATGGTGTGCAGATAGATTTCCGGTGTGTGTGTGTGTGTGCGCGCGCGCGCGTTGAGGAGCATGAGAGGAGCGTGGGTCAGAGGATATTCTGACTGCAGCAGATGACCTCCATCACAACAAGAGTGAAGCTGCATCGGAAATATATGAAGCGAGGAAGGAGAAAAGAAAAAAGCAATCTGCGGTGGTGTGTGGTGATGAAGCAGATGTTGGTATACGGATGCCGCCATCCCTTCACACGCACAACGTGTTGGGGGCTGGGAAGTACGACGCAGCAACAAGATGAGAAGAGCATCGATCAGCGATGGTATACAGAAGAGATGCACTGGGAAGCTATTTCGCTACTCCCCACCCCCGCCACCACCACCAACTCACCCACACACACACAAAACCTCCTCCAGACGTTTTCGTGCCCCGTCTACGTGAGCGGAGGCACGGGCTCTGCCGCATCCTTCTCTGGACCCCATCGTGAGATCAGCATCTCCAAATACTGCGGCAGGCCATCGCGCCAGTTGCGCGTGGCGACGATGTTTTCATAAATGTTCGCGTGAAGATCCACCAACGAGTTGGCGTCGTAGTGCTTCAGGTAGCGCTCAATCCGTGTGTGGTAGTAGCGCACGTAGGCACGGCTGAAGTCGTCGCCCACCACACTACTGCTGAAGCGTAGAGATGAAGGATAGCTCTCAAAGGACAGTGGCATGAGATAGAAGCTGAGCGTACCCACGAAGGAAGCACGTGCGGAGTTGAGCGCGCGACGCACCGCGACGAGTGGCACCGTTTGGAGCTCCGACATCTCAAAGACACGCGGCGTGAGGAGTGCGCGCAGCGACACCACCGCCCTGCCAACCTCCTTGGATAGTTTCTTGCCCACGCGGTTCATGATGCGAATCGTGAGGAGAGCGTCTTTTCCGGTAACGCCAACATCGGCACGCAGCCACGGAAGTTGGGTGCGACGGTAGCTCTCCGCCACCCGCGAGGAGCCCCGCGAGTAGGACGAGAGGAGCGATTGGTTCTGCATCACCTCAGAAGTGTACTCATCCACCGACACCGACGCACATCGCTGCATGCGCATCTGTAGCTCCAACCCGCTCGAGACGAGATGAATATCATCCAGCACAACATAAACTGTTGCCACCACAGCGGGCGCAAGTTGTTGGCGCATACTTCGATGCAGTCGTCGTACATCCACGCAACGGTACAGCGCGAGGTCCAGCCGACGTAAATCTTTGGGGGAGTACTGCATCACCAAGGATGTGAGGTCGTCGAGCACCGCCTCGGCTGCGGTGGCGGGGAAGGGCTCCCACTCTCCTCGTTCGTTGGCGAGCTTTGGCACCTCCACCTGCAGCCGGCACAGCCCCACAAATTGGTAGTCGAGGGAGTACAGTTTGAGGTACTTGTGCGAGATACATCCGTGTGGGCTGCGGGAGAGGCAGAAGTCGGCGAGGCAGATGGTCTCGGAGCGGAAGAAGCCGCGGGTGGCGATCTTCAAGGTGAATACGGCCTGGTGCAGGATCGAGGCATCCTTCAGTTCAAAGGTAACGTCGGTGAGCTGCCGTGCCTCGTCCACCGTCATGGTCTTGGTGAGGAGGAGCACCTTATCCTGGAACTTGATGCGGAGGTAAATGAGCTCATCCTCGGGGAGGGTCCAGTCAGAGAAGCCGAGGATGGATACGCGAACGGAGGTGACGTCGGAGTCGTCGGGGATGGCGGCGGCAGAGTCGCCGGCAGCGAGGCTCTGCGGATCAGCGCTCACACTCTCACCCCCGAGGTTCGTCATGACCTCCACGTGCGCCAAGGTGGTGTTGCCGTCGGAGTGGGTGGGGAAGAGAGAAGGTGTGCGAGAGAGGCCCGGTGCGGCGGCGGGGGGGAAGAAGGCGGTCGTGTTGCGCGCGAGCTCCTCCGAGAGGCCAAAGGCGTTGGTGAAGAGGCTAATCTCCACATAGCCGTTGGTGGCGGCGTGTTTGGTGCCAAGATCCATCACGAGGGGCAGACGCATCGCGTTGGTGGCGCCTTGGCGCAGATTGCGCAATGGAATGCGTGTGCGTCCGAGCTCACGGCTCTTGGAGGGGGAGAACTCCATCACCGTCAGCTCCAACTTCTCACGATCGGGGAGGCCAACGATGAGGTCGAAGGTTTCCTGAAAGAGAAAATCCTGCAGCCCATCCACAATGGAGGAGCGGTACTCCTTCATACCACAACGCACCACACAAAAGGCGTTGATGCTCGAGGAGGCGGTGGTGGTGACGAAGTAGCCGCACTTGCCCACAGTCAGGGTGAGGGGGTACTCCCCGGGCTCGGGGCCGTGCTTATTCACCAGCTCCTGCAAGTAGGCGTTGATGTTGAGGGTGCTGGCGTACTTCACCGAGGCGGTGCTGAGCTCCTCGGGTACGTAATACATGAGGAAGTTGCGCAGGCGGGTGTAGCGGAGCTCGTCGGTTGGAGTCGGAGCAGCAGCGGTACTGCCGTAGTTCGTACTCAGGATACTCACCGTGATGAAGCCAGATGGACGAGGATCAGGGTGCTCCACGACGAGGGCATGCGTTCGCTGCTGGGTGATGCCCTTGTGCAAGTCGGCGACGGAGATGAAGCACTGGCCCACCTTGCCACGTTTCTTATCCCTCACCACAATCTTCAGCGGGGTGATGCCCGGATTCTGCAAGTGAATCTCAAATGATTCGTTGTAGTCGAAGAAGCCGCGTTGGCCCACCATCGAGTCGGTCTCGGCGGTGAGTCGTCCGCGCACCTTGAGCTGCACCACACAGGTGCCCTCCAACAAACCGTTTGGCCCGCTGAGGTGCGAAACGTGGCGGATGCCGAGGTGGATGATACCAAACGGCTGGCGCCCGCTCTCCCCCGTGATGGCAGTGGCATCAAAAAGACGATGCAGGATGGCATCCTCCTTGAGGGAGTACTCCCCAATGTACCACTCGAGGCAGTGGAGCTGGTGCGGTTGTGCGCGTTGGAGGAACTCGCGTGCCCGCTCACGAAGACGGTTCTCCGCATCCTCCGAGGGGAGGTAGTCCAGGCCAAAGTGCTCCCCAGACAAGGTCAGGCAGATGCTTCCCTCCTCCACCGCGCTTGGGAGGTGTGAGTTCAGCACCAACGACACCCAACGTGTGCGGGTGACGTCTCGTTGAATGTTCTTGAGTGACAAAACACAGTGGCCAAGCTTGCTCACGCCGTAGGGGGTGTCGGTGGCCACGGTGATGCTGAGTAGGTCGGTGTTGGGCTCATCAATGGTGAAGACGAACTCCTCATTGAAGGTGGGGCTCGTGGAGCCAAAGCGCACACGTGACCGGTGTGTTTCATTGATGGTGCTGAGCAGGACGTAGGGGTTGGGTGGGTTGCGGGGGTGGCCGTGGAGGTCCTTGGCCTGCACCACACGCACACGAAGGCGTTTGGTGGTGTCGTGGTGCAAATGATCATCGTGTGGGGCATCATCTCGACGAGTAGAAACGGTGCTTGGGTGAATGAGGCAGCGCTGAAGAACACCAACACCGGATTCATCGTCGTCGGTGTGAATGACCGAAGAAGTGGCGCTGTTGTTGTCGGAAATGACGCAGAAGTCATCGATATCAATGATGTTTTCATTCATCAAATTAATAGTTGGGTTGGTATGATCGCCATTGAGCATGGAGAAGATGGAGTTGGCGTCGGTGGGCTCCTCGCCATCCGACTCACTCGTCACCCCGCTGTTGGCAACAGAACTACGACCAAGTGAGTTCAAACTGCTCGCTGTTGTTGCTCCTGCAGCTCGTCGCTTATCTGCGGGGTTGCGGAACCGCACCCAGTTAGACCACCCACCAGCGGGAGCACCTCCGCCTAAACTGCTCAAATCTGCGGCAGCTCCACTGTTGGTGGCGATGGCGGCTTCCACCCGCTGCTGCGACTTCTCCACCACCGACAGCGCTTGATGATTGCGGCCGTACTTCTGCATAATCAGCCGCGTACGTGTGCGATCTACAATCCGCGTATCCACGACGGTGTACTTGAAACCAATCGTGCCAACAATGGTTGGGTGCTTCTTGCCCGCCGCGTAGAGCGGAATGAAGTCGTGATACTGACGTGAGATCTCAACCTCCGCGAGCGGAATCACGGCCCGCCCAATCTCCCGATCGGTACCCATCTCGGAGCTATCCATAACGACGAGGAGGATGTAGTAGTCGGGGCGGTCGTAGGTGAATTCACAACACTCAAAGTAGTCGGGCTCGGTGCTGTGGTGGACCACCTTTGTACGGTAGGTATCCACGCCCACACGCACAACCACATAGGGGTCCACGCCACCAAACCGCATCTTGAGCTGCCGGCAGCCAAGCACCGTGAAGAAGAGGTCGTAGGTGGTATCTTCTTCACCGTACTGCGCTGCCATCCGTGCCAAGAAGGTATCCATGTCAAAGACGGTGGCGACGGCGAGATGCACGCGATGAAGAATGCGTGGCAGCCGACGGTATACGTAGCGACGAAGGCGGTCGAGGTACATGCGCTGGGTACGAACATCCACCTCATAGTCATTGCCCAGCTCCTCGCTATACAAGGTGATGGCCACCACTCCGCTGAAGAAGGCCTCACTGGTGCCGGCACGCCCCACAAGAAAGAGGTTCCGCACATTTTTTGCCCCACGTTGAATGTGGAGGCAGGTGAAGTCGATGCGACCGTACACGACGCTCGGGTCATTGGCCTTCACCACACAGATGCGAATCATGTCCGTCTCACGCACCACATCAAAGACGAAGGTTTCTTCAAACTTCAAAGAAATGAAGCGTTTGGCCTTCATGGGCCGCGACCGCACCGTAACGGAGCCCATCGTGATGAGCACCACGACCTTCACCCGATGGAGGTCCTCGTCTACGTCCACCATGAGCGACTTCACCTCATCCACGGTGAGGCTGAGCTTGACGGTGCCGGGCTCACGTCCGTGCTCAAGGACGAGGAGCTCCATCAGCTCCTCCAGCTCACCAAGACGGGCGTGGATGAGCATATCCACAAAGGGAACCCGCACCGGATCATAGCGGCGAAAGAACATCGAGAGGCGGTCGTAGAAGAGATCCACGTGGTCCACCAACTCCATCGGCGTGAGGCCAAAGCGGCAGGGAAGCAGGGAGAGATGGAAGTTGCCAACAATGGCTGGTGCGGTGATCTCCTTCAAGTCGCAGACGAACATGTGCCGGAAGGATTCATGCTCCACCGCCAAGGGTGCGACGCTCACGGTGGTGCGACCAATCTCGCAGTGGCGGCCTGACACGATGCCCATCAACACCACCAAGACGACGGAGGAGCTTGGATTCACCACATCCAAGTTGGCGGTGTTCTCCACCGACCACACCACCGTGTCATGTGCGCTCACCGTGGGGGTGACGAAGTCCTCCGCCTCGGTGCGGCACACAACGTAGAGCGACTCCAGCTCCTCCGTGAGGCCATTCACGATGCGCTTGAGCACCACCATGGAGCACCCATCCACGCGCACGGACACACCAAAGTCGCCCGGTTCATTCCCGCCATAATCGCGGCGCAGACGCGCGAACAACTGATCAAAGGACTCGCGGTACTGCGGCTGATCAAAGGTGATGGCGGGTAGGCCATCTTCACCACCACCGACGGTGATGGATTTGGTGGTGGTGTTGTCGTCGCCCAGGGTGAGGTAGGTGCCCGCGGCGGCTGCGGAGGCGCTGCCCCCAATGAGGGTCTCGCGTGGATCACGCACATGAGCGAGGAGCAGATCCAGGACGGGGATTTTGCTGCGGTCGTAGCGCAGGAGAAGGCGCTTCAGTCGGTTGGCGTGTTTCTGTTCGACGGAATCCATAATCTTCATGGCTGTTTTGGCCTCCCCGAGTACGTCCGTCTCCAACGTGAGTGAGACCCACCCCGCCACACCTTGTGGGGGTGCGGAGAGCACATTATCATCGGCCTTGGGTGGCGTGGTGCCGAGGTAGTACGTACGTGTCTTGGAGCCCCCCTGCACCAGGCGCTGGATAGATACGTAGCAGTAACCAAGCAGCACCTCCTCCACATCGCGGCGCTCCTCATCACCGGCGCTCATGATCATGCCTAAACCAGGAAGTAGGCCCTTGGACTGGGTTACGTGGTAGACGCTCACCTCCATCACGGCAAGGTGGTGTGTGTTCTCCACAACGAAGGTTTCGTCGTAGTTCGGGTCGTAGGTGTTGCGGCGGGAGTGGGTCAGGAAGCGGTACGTCTTATCAACGTTGATGGTGATGCGGGGGTTGATGCTGCCGCTCGCGGCGGGGCGAAGGAGGTGAGCGCCATGCACCTTGATGGTCAGTCGGCCCATGAAGCAACTGTTGTGGTGGCAGCAGAAGAAAAGAGATGGGGGGAGGGGGGTGTACTACGAAGGAGTTGGTAGTGCGGCTTGTTGGCCACTCACCTCCTCGTAGCAAGCACAACACCACTCGTACTAATGGTGAAGATATATAAGGTGAATAAAGGGGGGGCAGTCAATGCCGATGTGTGTGTGAATGGGGGGGAGAGGTGTTCGCGTCCTGCTCTCAAGGTGTGAGAGTGTGTGTATCGAATTGGTTGGTACCCCCTTGTGGGCCAATGATGGGTTGCTACATCGGCGTAGAAAGAGGAAGAAGATGGGGTTGGGAGAGGTGTTGGGTGGCAGGAGTACAAGAAAGCATGAAGGAGAGTATGAGTTGTGTGGTTTGTGTGTGTGTGTGTGTGTGTTATTATGATGATGAAGGACAGCTCAAGAAGAGACGCTGTGAGGGGTGAAGAAGCACGGTGAGTGGCACCTACACCACCTACACTTCCTTCATCACCCCACTACACGTACGTCCTACTCCCCAGGATGCATCTTCCTCAGCTTAATCGTTGTTCGAAAGCAGCAAGGATACTCATCTCCGACTGCAGCACCTTCACGCAGAGCTGCCGACGAATGCCCTCCACGGAATCTGCATCCTCGGCCACAAAAACCATCTCCACTTGCTGCAGTTGTGCTTGCGTTGCCTCTCGGCGGAGCCCCAACATCGTCATGGTGGCCTGGCGCACCTCCTCCGTCTTGGGTGCCTCCCAGTGTCGAGCGATGCTGTGGTACAAGTCAGTGAAGAGGGGCTCCGGCACTGAGAGGAGGTAGCAGGTGGCGCGTAGCAAACGAAGTTGTTCCTCCACCTCCACCTCACGTGCCCGCTGAGCCTCCTCGCTGAGCTTTGATGCGCCGCCACTTGTTGTGGGTGGGCGAGATAGATGAAGGCCTTCATCGAAGAGAATACCCAGACGCTGCAGCCTCTCCACCCGCTGGGCCAAATCTGCGGCTATCACCTCCGTATTCAGCTCTGCTCCTCCATCACCGATTGCCGCTGTTCGTGCTGCGATGCCCAACGCCACCAAACATGGGGCAGAGATGCGCACCACATCCTCCTCCACCACAGCATCCGTAACGAACTGGAACTCCACAGCAAAACGCGCAGCACCAATGTGGCCGTAGCTGCAGTAAATCTGCTCACCACGTGCAAGTGGTCGAGCAGCAACAACAGTGAAGGATGCGGCATGCTTCCTGCCTCCGCCCTGCACCTTGAAGCTGGCGTTGGTGCGGTCATTGGAGTGATTCAGAATATCCAAGCCCGGGAGGAGGTAGGGCCCTTCACGGCCCACAATCTCTTCACGATGGAAGTTGCGCGAGAAGACCTGCGTGAGGCAGCTGACGAAGCGCTCGCGCGTGGCAAGATGAGATGGCCAAATGGAAGGATGGCGGCTGATGATTTGCTGCGCGCGCGCCCAACGTTCCTCCACACGAATGTCTTGCAGCGCCTGCGTGAGGCCCGTCGTGATGGTGTAGGGCGTGGAGGACGAAGAAGGAGATGAGCTCGTTGAGGTCGGCAGCAGCACCTTCTCCTGCTCTGCGCTGAGACTAAAGAGGTGGTGAGGCATCTGCGGGCACGCCTCCAACCATGCTTGCATCGGCGTGGAGTTGCGGCAGAGCTCCGCCAACAACCGCATCACCACGTGGAGCACCTCATCGCGCTTTTCCCTCTTCTCTTGTTCCTCTTCCTCGCGCAGTGCCGCCACACTCGGCATGAGCGGGGTAGGCTCGGCGTAGGGCGATATGGAGGCTTCCACAGGGCAGCTGAGTAGCGTCGTGCCAGCAGCGATGGGGCGTTTGGCGAAGGCGCCCATGCCCATTGACTTGGTTGGCACGAGGAAAGCAGCGTCGGGGTGGAGGAAGATCTCGTGTGTCTTGGCCCACTTGCCAAAACGCTCAGGTGAGGGCTTCGATCCCAACTCCACGGGTGCCATCTTTCACGCTTGATACAATGGATGGTGCTGTCAAGGAATTTGCACACGTTGGTTGTTGTCGTTGTTGTGTGGGCACAAGATACGCTAGAGTATTCACCGGCAAGAAGATGAAGATGAAGCAAAGGTGTGTGGCAGCTGTACGAGTGTCTTGTCTGTGAGGTTGTATTGCTGACTCACTCATGATGATGTTAATTGGTTGGTGTACGCAAGTGGTGGCAAAAAAAAAAGGATGTCGCTGGACGCGTGGAGCTTCATCCATGGAGAGCACATCTCGGCGTGATGTGCGTACGTATCCTTCTCTCCACCCTCACATGATCCAGATATGTTGGAAGTAGGGGTGGAGTAGAGGGGAGCTCACTTACCCCCGCGTGAATAAGAACACCATGGGTGCCACTAAACCATCATCCTCTCCAGTATTCTTCGCATCGAGGCTGAATTTGGCGCCAGCGTGGCCCATCGTTGCGCTAATGGCGCCATTGATGATGGCGGCGGTGGCGGTGATGCCAAATGGTGGCACACGTGGCAGCTCGCGTGCCACACCCACACGTCGGCAGCTATCCTTGAACTCGGACACCTCCTGATCCCAGCTATCTGCCGATTGGCTTGGCAGGGCAAGTGCGTAGAGATGCCGTGTGAGATCGAAGAAGGCCATGGATTTGGTTGTGGTGTGGTGCTCCAGCTTCGTCTTCGACGACCGCCTCGTCGTGGATGTGGCCATGGGCCGGGCAATGAGGCCGCCAGAGAGGAGCAGCGACCACAGTGGCTTGGCGAACACCACATCGGCGGAGGGGCTGAGGGCGGCGGCGAGCAGCGCACGGTGTGCGGCGGGATGACCAAAGAGCTCCGACCACTCCGCGACGGTGAAGACGAAATTGACGAGATAATCGTTGATGGGGGTCGTGCTCGGGAGTGGGGAGGAGGCCTCCGGGCTCGCCTCCGTTGGAGTGGCCATGAGCTTGCCATCCACCATCACCAAATCTGCCTCGGCCAAGACACGCACCGGGTACTTCACCCGCTCGCAGCACGCCTGGAGCGCCGAAACCAGCTCACGTTGGAGGCCGTCCATCTCTGGCGCCAACACAATCGTGAGGGCCGTGCGCGGGCCGCGGAGCTCCTCCACCGCCTTCAAGTAGCCCGCCATATCCATGCGGTACGAACACTGCATCAGCCCATTCGCCCCCTCCGCCTCCTCCACGTGCTCAATCACCTGCGGCGCCACCTCAGCCAGCTGCACGAGCTCGGCCATGTGGCGAGGGGTTCCCATGTTGATGCGGGCCACGGACCAACACTCATCGTGAGGGTTGGCGGTGCGCATCTCCAGCCCATCACGGGCCTCGGCCGCATGTACGCCTTCTTCATCCATGTGCAGACGATAGGTGGCACGCGCGCAGAGATAGAGTGGCCCACAACACCTCACCTCGCGCTCCATCGCCTCGACCACCTCCACATCAAGATCAAAGTGGGCAGCGATGGCGGAGAGGAGGGCTGCGTGCGCAGGCTCAGACTCAGTCTCCACAGCCTCCCCACTGAGCTGCTTCAGCGCGTCGTAGACGGCTTGCTCGGTGGGCGATGCGTGCGAGAGGTGATGGCGCGGAGTACCTAGCGGGTTGGTTGGGAGCGATCGCATGCCATCGCCAACACGGCTGCGGTCAAAGAGCATTGCCATCATCAATCGAAGGATGCGGCACACTGCCGTTCCCGCCCCAACCAAGCACTCCCCCGCACCTCCCCGCATGGCAAAGGCATTCGGGGAGAGCCCACATGGTATCGTCATGCCCTCTGGCAGTGCGCAACGCAGCACACGTGGATGTCGTGCGTCGGTGTAGTCGGTGCTCCGCACACTAACCTGAGTAGGAAGTGGGTTAAAGGGGGCGTGAATCTTGCTGCGTCGTGGTGCCTCAACGTAGCTCATCCACCCCAGCGGGTTAGACATGGTCGGCACATCATTGAGCCTCCAACACCCCTTATCATCCTGAGCAAGGTCAATGTAGCGTGCCACGCAGAGCTCACCATCTTCGTAGTCGGGTGAGGGTGATGTAAATCGTCCAAAGAATTGGTTCTGCTCACTCACGCCAATCCTCCCCTCCTCCACATACGAAACGATGCTGACGTGGCCCCACGGGGTGAGGCACTTGTCGTAGGGGTAAATGAGAATATCGCCCACCTCCGGACGTTGTGTTGTGTGGCCGTTGTTGTGCGCCACGAGTGGGTACTCCACCCCAGTCTCAACGTGGGTTAGCACTGTCATCTTGTATATCTCACTCGCCCGGCCACAGGAAGCGAAGATGCAGCCCGTCGTCAGCAGCACAAAACGTCGTGCGTACTCGACGCACTGATAGCGAAAGCCTGTATAAATGAGGCTCTGAATGTAGTTGTTCTCCCCACTGAAGAAGCCGTCGTCGCGGTTGGAGCAGGCAAAGACGCCCTTGAAGCTGCCTTGGTACTCGCCATAACGTAGGAGAGTAGAAGCACTCGTCGTATCGGCAGACATGGTCGTTGTTGCCGTTGTTGTTGCTGTATGTGGGTCAATGGTTGCTGATGGATCGATATTCAGTCAAGCAAATAATGAAGGACCGCAGTGCAGGGGGTTCAGATACACCACACAACGTTGGTGGTTGGTGAAGGAGCACGTCGGGAAGGTGTGGGGAGAAAAAAACACAACAAGAGTGGCCACGTCGTTGAAGGTGTAGGGAAGGTATCTCCGTCCAACTCTCTTCAATCTGTGTTCGTTATAAAGAAGTAGTGCGTGTGTGTGGGGGATGTGGGTGATGTTGGTTGTTGGATGCCTAGGTGCAACAAGACTGAACGAACAAGCACCACACTAACATTGAGCACGCGAAGAAGGAGGAGAGGGAGAAGAAAAAGGCGCTGTGCTACGTAGTGTATGCCACATGCATTCACGTCAAGCATCTGTGTGTGTGTGTTGCATATATCATTGAGTGGCTAGCAGTGCACGCAAGCACAGGTTCTACTCCACCACGGATCTTTGGTCCTCGCCATCTACGCCTCAACAACGTTGTTTTTTTTTCATAGCCCATCCGCCTTGGGAATGAAGGGTGTGTTGTCGGTGGAGCTGTTGGCACGCAGCACAAAAGCGAGCTGCTCCAGACTTCGTTGCACCTCGGGCGGAATGGTTCGGTTGGATTCATGTGGGGCAATCACGTTGCACGTCGCCACCATCACCTCGCGTTTTGGGTTGCGCTTCCGAACCTTGTCGAGACGGATGCTCCCCTCCAGGTCAGAGCGCCGCACCGGCCGCGGCAGCTCCTGATGATGATTGAATACCACGACGAGCGGCAGGGTGGGAAAGAAGTCGGCAACGGCATGGAGGTAGGCCGAGGCCTCGGGCAGCTCCTTGTAGTTCTGAGAATCCACCACGAAGAAGAGGAAGTGAATGCGCTCCACGGAACGAACGTAGTGGCGCCAGTTGGTGCGGAAGGTGTCTCGGCCTCCGAGCTCGTAGAGGCCGAGCACCCACTGCTCAAAGGCCACCACCTTCTGCGAGAGGCCAACCGTTGCCACGGGCGGGCGCACCAGACCGCGGAGGCAGTTGGTGAGGAGCGTCTTGCCAGTGTTGGTCAGCCCAAAGACGAAGCCGGTGCGCCACGCCCGTTGTGCCGCCATCGCCTCCAAAGGGAGCAGATGGTTCAGTGCCACCCAACACATGTTGGAGAAGCTGTAGCTGCGCACCGAGACGGAAAACTCATCGTGGCATGGCCGTTGGCGGCCATCCTCCACCTCACCGCCCCCATCCATCGCGTCGAGCTGATTCAGCAGCGGCTCCACCTCGCGCTCCGTTTCCTTGTACTCGCAAAAGGCGTGGAGGAGCTCCACCGCCTCCGCGCGGGTCAGTGAGCCAAAGGATGGGCCATCCATGGCGTGGCTGTACATGTGGCGCAGACGACGCAGATTCAGAATGAGAACGCGGGTGAGATCGTGCTTGCTGACGCGCCGTCGTCGCCCAAAGGCGTCGGAGAGGCTCTCAATGGCGCCAAGGATGGCATCGGCGCTAATCTTCAACTCCAGGTGAGAACCTTGCGAGTCGTAGACCGTCGTTACGACGCGATGGAGGTTGAGCACCTGGATCTCCTCACTTCGTTCAAGGGCAACGGCCTCACCAAAGTTGATGTCCAGCGAGCCATGCGCGCTGCCGCCACCGTCGTCGTCTTCGTCGTCGTCGTCGTCGAGGCCATCACCATCACGTCGGCGTCGGCGTTGGGGGCAGCGATTCACGTGTTCGGGGTAGCTGAAGTAGTGTTCGCACCACCGCCCCAGTCGTGGAGTGGCAGGGCAGGCCCAGAGATGGTGCAGCAGGCAGCGCGTCAGCATCGAGGTGCTGCTTCCACCACCACCCCCACTCGTACCAACACCTCCGTTGCCGCCCGCAGCGGCCCCACTCACCGAGTTGGTCTGCCGCTGAATCGCTTCATGCACCAGTGCGATGTTGGCATCCACGGTGCAGAAGAACACATCCGTCAAAACGCCCTTCGCCACGGTGGGCTCGGGGATGTGGGCGAGAGGAACGACGGAGCTCCCATCTCCATAAGCCGAAAACTCCATCGCGATGCAGTTGATGCAGTAGCGCAGCGTGTCGGAGAGGGCGGTGCCACCATCCGCATCAGCTCCCACTCCGCCAGCCGGCACTGAGTCGTCAGCACCGGCACCACCTGGCGCAGCCAAGGCCAGCGAGGGCTGCCGCATGAGCCCACCACTTGCAACAACACTCGGATTGGCCACCGCCACCGCCGCCGCCACCACCCCTCCAGCACCACGAAAGAGGAGGTGCATCCGCGTCGTATACAGCGCGCCAACGGTGTGGATGAGGTCAAAGAGCTCCTCCGGCCGCAGGCTCAGACCCAAGGTGTGAATGGCCTTGAAGAGGGACTCCCACACAATCACAACGCGCATGGTGCGGCCCACAATGGCACTCAGCCGTACATGCAGCTGCTGCAGGGAGTTGTGCAAGGCGGCAATGAAGGAGACGTGCATCAGGCGTTGGGTGAGGTGCGGGTTTACGCGTGGGCGCAGGGGCTGTGTGCTGTCAAGGAGGAGATCGAGGGCGCGTTGGGTAGGATAGAACACCTTCAGGAGCTGTGCGGCGAGGAGGAAGGCTGGACGGCAGCGCTGCTCCAAGTGCGTAGGGTGCGTGAAGAGATCGAGCAAGGGTGGGCGGTCGGCGGCCACCGACTCGCGATCAATCACGATGCAGAAGCCGGTGATGTGCTCCGCCAACAGACGGGCCGGGGAGGTGGAGGATGGCACGCAAACGTGGCCAGCAGCGCCACGCGCGCCTGGTGAGTGCGACGAGGCGTTGTGGCCGACTGGCTGAGAAGGTGAAAAGAGTTGCGGGGTTGGTCGTGGCTCACTACGACGAAGAGGGGTGGGAGTGAAGAGAGAGGCCGCCGCACGCGTGGATTGCTCGGCCGAGTACAGCGGTGGTGGAGGTGGTGGAAGCATGCCCGACATGAGCGGGCCCACGACGGAGTGTGCAGCAGACGTGCTCGGGGTGGCGGTGTGGCCGAGGATTCTCTCCGTCTGCTGCAACGCCTCCTCGAGACTGCACGTGATGGAGTGCATCAAATCGGAGCCAACGTGCCGCTCCAGGTAGCCCTCCACGTCGAGATGCTCATTGAGGTTGGAGCACCACAAGAAGGAGATGGAGCGCTCCTCCTCACGGACGTGGAGCTGCAGAAGCGCCCGCAGCTCATCCCGGACCGCCACGCAGCTGGGCTCACTCATGAGCCAACCCTCAATGTAGGGGTCGCGGAAAGTGTTGGATTGCATCAACAGCAACACCTCCTCGGCGGTATTCACGACCAGCTGGGCGTGGCTGGCGTCGTTGCGGCGCAGGAAAATAAAGAGAATGAGTGCCTGCGTGGATGGATCGTAGAGAGGTCCGTGCGGGTCGGCGGAGCTCGTCTCGAAGGCGAGGAGCACGCGACGTGGTGCGGGCATCGTCCCGGAGCGGGAGAGGAGGATGGAGATGTGCTCCAGCGCCACCTCCACTGCCTCCACAACGTACTGCAGCAGGTCTTCGCTCACTTCGGAGAGGAGCTGTGCCGTTTCCACGTAGATATCCATACCCAAACTGCGACTGGCGGCAGCGGTGCGGCGCTGCACGAGCTGCAGCACCGCCCGCCGCTGCTGAAAGGTGGAGTCGGTGGCAATGAGCTGGGTGATGGCGGCAGACCAACGCTCTCGCTCCTCCTGCGAGCTCATTCGGAACCTGACGGTGTAGCTCCGCCGCGTTTCCAGCACCATCACAAAGAAGCGGTTTTGCTTGTCGCCGGCGTAGAGTACGCCACGAATATCCTCTGCCCGAATCACCTCCTCCGCGCAGTGTGCCTGGTCGTTCTTGTACATCTCGAGGCACTTTTCTGACTCATTCACCACCCAAAAACGCCGTTTGTATGAGAGGAAGTTGCGGATGCCATGTCGCTCAATCATGCAGCGGAGCTCACCCATCACGCGGTTGTTGTAGGAGCCATCTACGTGGGTGTAGGCCATGAGGGGGGGCAGCGTCCTCTTTTCCGGTACTAAGCACCTAAGCACGTACACACACACACACACTGTGCGTGTAGGTGTATCGGGAGGATGAAGGAGGTTGATGGCGGGTGCGGTTATACAATCAATGACGCACGGCAATAATTGCGTGGCACCCGCATCCCTATTCTTTGATGTAAAATGAAGATGAAGGATAAGGAATAGTGTGTTGTGATGAATGATGGGTATCCAGGAAACAAGACGTTGATGTACGTGCATCAACACACACACACACACAAGAATCCGACTAGTCGTAGGGAGAGAGAGAGATCCTGGCCCGTCTAGCGCTTCATGAAGAGTCGCGTACGTCGGGCCTTTGTGGTTGGCGCCGCAACGGCTTCCGACACGGCGGCGAGTGAGCCGCCATGGAGGGCCTCCGCCGCGCTCCACTGCGCCACGAGTGGGGAGAGTATGAGGGCCACCCACTGCTGCACACGTTGAGCGGCATCAAAGCCAACGACCGAGGCCAGCTCATCACCGGCGCCGTGCTCCCGCGCACTGCCCGTGAAGAGGTTGGTCAGGGTGGTGCGTGTGCGATCGTGGAGCTGCACAAAGGCACGTCGCACCATGGGCCACCCAACGAGCTCCTCCACAACCTCCGTCGATGCACCTGCTAACCTCAGTCGGGCCGCCAGTGATGATGTGCTCTTGTTGGCGTTGTCGCGTGGGATGGCGTAGGCCACCACCGCCTCCACGGCCGCCGTCCATCGCGAGAGTGCGGGGGTGAAGCTTGACGGAAGCGTTGTGGGTGCAACACACGTTGATGGCTCCGCCGCCTCACTCTCCATCTTGGACCTCCACCCAACAGCCTCGCCTTGAAAATCCGCCCACACACCCTCCAACAAGCCAACATGAATGGCGTTGAGCTGACGAACACACGCAACGAGACGATCCACGTGTTGTGTGCCATTCTCATCACCAGCAGCAGCCTCCTCCTTCACAATCTGCTTGAGCGCGCGACGGTGCAGTGCGATGCGGCGCGCCCACACAAGATCCACGCGGCCCAGCACTTCGTATCGGTGCGTGAGGGAGGCCGTGCGTGCCGCGTCGGCTGTGGCGGTCTGGATGAAGGCCTGCAGCAGAGCATCGGCGCGAGGAAGTTGGTTGCTGCGCTCCTCCATCCGCGCCCACTGGCACCACCAACGATCCTCAAGCGGGGCCGTCTTGACGGCGATGGCGTACACCTCGCGACAGCGTGAGAGGGCGAGCTCCGCCACATCAGCACCAGGTGATGATGATGATGCAGCGGCCACCTCGGCCGCGGCAGCTCGCTGCTCCAGCTGAATCGCCGCATCAAAGATGGGGGCGTCGGCAGAGACGTGGAGCGCGGCGCGAAGAAGCCGTCGGGCGTGTTGCACCTCACCGTGGCGCTCCTCGAGTGCCGCGGCCTCGAGCCACACGCGAGGGCAGCTGGCCGCATCAAAGGGAAACGCCTTGATGGTCTGTGCCAGCAGCGCACGGGCCTCATCCGTGGCGCCGGCATCGCGTAGACGGTGCGCAAGCTCCATCGCCAGGACGGCGCGCTGCTGCTGCGCGTGGACGGAGGCAGTGGGTGCCTCCACGGCACGGCGGAGTAGCTTCATCGATGCCGCCTCCACCGCCGCATGCCCATCCTCTCCACCACGAGATGATTGTAGTGCCTCCGACTCCTCACGTAACACAACGTAGAGCAGAGCTGCCGCATCAAAATCATCTGCCTTGTGAAGGAGCCGAGCCTCCAACACTTTCTTGCGTTCTGCGCGTGCCACGTGATCGTAGTTGGCACGGCTGCCACAGCGGCGCTCAAAGCGGCCGTAAATGGCCATGGCCTCATCCATGAGGCGTGCTGCCGCTCCCTTCTCCACGGATGATGATGATGATGAAGGAGAAACAGCACCGGCCTCCTCCGACTGCGCCAGCTGCGTTAGTTGGTGCAGCAGATGCTGATAGGCCTCTCGTGCGGCATCCACCTCGCCATCCTCCGCCAGCAACTCCGCCAGGGCGAGCGGGATGCGGCAGCTCAAGGGGCCCCACACAAGTGTTTCGGGAAGTGCCTGGAGAGCGGTGTGCAGAACCGCACGTGCACGTGTGCGATCGGCAAGAATAACCGTTTCAACGTTGGCGTAGAAGAGCCACGCCTCGACGGAGTTGGCCGACTCCACGAAGCGGCGCAACACCGTTCTGCACGCCTCTGTTCGCCCACGCTCTGCCTCAAACTTGGCGTAGAGCTCAAAGGCACACGGCGGTGCCGCCCCACACTGGATCCACCGCTCAAACACATCTCGCATGTGCAGCTCCTGCCCCGCTGCTTGCTCCAACAAGATGTACTTCAGCCACAGGTCAACGCTGGCGGGGAGGGCGGAGACGCCACGATGAAAAACCTCGCGCGCATGTTGCACAAAGCCGCACGAGGCCTCGAGCTCCGCATAATCGCGCCACACGTTGGGGTTGCTGCCGTGGACGGGAATGCTCCTCTCCAGCACGGCGCGCATACGTGCAAAATCCTTCTGTTGTGCCTCCCATCGTGCGTACTTAATCCAGTTGCCAATAAAGGCATAACCACGACGAACGCGCTCCTCCAACTCCGCGCGACGTTTTTGGCGGTACATGGCGAGCTCTTCAGGTGAGTGAATCATGATGCGCGCGGTGCGCTTGCCATGCGAAGCGTGAAACTCTTGCATCTCGGCCGCCTCACGCAGGAGCTCGCTGGCGCTGATTTGGTGCTCCGACTCACGTGCATCGCGGTACACGTCATGGCGGCGCATGGCTGCCGCCGCGGGGCCTAATTTTTGCGACTTGCTTCTACCGCGCTTCATGATTGCAGCGGTTGTGTGTTGTGTTGTTGTGTGCAGTGAGCAGCCTAGAACAACAGCCACACACGTACTGACATCACCAACATCATTGTGTTACAAGGCCAAATCAAGAAGAGTGAAGAAGAAGAAGAAGAAGTTGCATTCGTGAGTTCCAGAGCCCAACAACAACAACAATAGAAATATAGTAGTACTCGTGTCAGTGGTGCCGTTATGATGCATCCTCATCATCACCCACACACACACAACACAACAACAAGGTCTGAGTGTATGTGCGTGTGTGTGAGTGATGATGTATGAGTGATGAGCTTAGGTAGCTTCTAGAATCGATCCATGAGCGTGTGTGTGTGTGTGTGTGCGTGTGGTGGGGTTCATCCCCAGCTTATCATTCACGCGGAGATGGAGGAGATGGCCTTGAGCAGGTTGTGTGCGGCAGAGTCAATGATGGCCTGGTCCTTGGCGGATATGCGGCTCGCATCATCGCGCCGCAGCGCCTCGTGGCCGTAGCGTGCGAGAGGATCCACCAGGCCCGCCGTGAGGGCCGATTGTTGCTTGGCCGTGAGCGCACGCACCGCCAAACCTGCGGCTGCGGCCCACACAAGCCAGCAACTGGGCGTGGCAACGAGTACGTCGTTGTCGCGGAGGAGTGCTGCCTCTTCATCATCGTCATGCCGCCCTGCGTGGGGATGGCGGCGGTGCAGCAGCACCTCAAAGGCGTGGAGCAGGGCGGCGATGGCGGTGTAGGGATCCATCTCGTACACGCTCTCCATCACCGTTTGCGGTGTGTTGGCGAAGTCGCGAACGCAGGCCGCCACGGCCACGCGCCGCAACACATCAAAACGGCGTGCATCGCCCGGTGCCCCGCAGGCATCTCTGCACAGGTCCAGCAGCATCTCCCACTCCATCGAATCATCTTTTTCATCATCACCTTCACCATCATCATCCTTCTCTGCTCCCGGGTGGGGGCCACGGATGGTGGTGGCGGTGCTGCCACTTCCTCGTCGTTGCTCCACGAGCCACACCGCCCACGCCTCGGCCACCGCACCCACATCGACGGCGGCGAGCTGCGCAAGCTCAAAGGCCTCCTGCCACAGCCTCACCCCCACCAGTGCGTGGATGAGCTTCGTGATGCCGCGTGCGTAGTTGTCAGCGGAGGCACCCTCAATCCAAATATCCGCGCAATCCAAGGTGCCACCCAACGACCACAAACGTTCTTCGCAGTGTGCCTGGTATGCACGAAGACGCAGCCATGGAAGATCCTCGCGGGAGAGGAGCCGGCGTGAGGTGGAGCTTGTGTTGTTGGCCTCCGCCCCGCACAAGGAGGAGGCACCGCTGCCGGCACCGGTGTTGTTGTGTAGGTCCATCCACGAGAAGCCAACGGCCGAGTTCGGCGAGGCGTTGGTCGTGGTGGGGCTCGCCCCAGCAGAGGATCCATCATCCTGCGTGCGCACTGCTGCCGCCGGCGTGATGAGCTCCACCGCACTCACCGCCATCGAGCACAGCTCCGCCACGGAAAGGTAGCGCGAGGCATCGCCCTGCCTACGTGGGGAGCAGCGGAGGAGCGAGGCGAGATTCGTCAAGACGCGGCCACATTGTGCGTAGGCGTGGCGGGCCAACAAGAAGCGGTGGAGGCCAAGAATTGCACGTGTGCGAATGGCTTCCGTTCTCTCTGACGCGCTCTTCGTTGGCAGGGCGGCGATGCACTGGTGCCACTGATGCACCAACATGGAGTTGATGGCGGCAATATCGCAGGAGAGGTGGACGAGGGCGTTGGTCAGGCTCGGCATCTGGAAGCTGCGCTCAACGAGTGCGCGCACCGTGAGTTGGATGGCCTCCGTGTAGCGTCCAAGGTTGGCGGTGATGGGGTGGTTGGTGCTGCGAGCCTCATCCATCAACGCCACGGCAGATTGCAGGTCGTGGAAGCAGGGGCCAACATCTCCATCTTCAGCGCTATATCGGGCAAGGCCCAACAAGGCTTCTACGTGGAGCTCCAGCAAGGCATGCTGCAGCGTGGCGAGTGAGGGGGCTCCTCCTCCTCGTTTATGAATGCCATCCACCTTGGTGCGTAGTTGGGTGAGCTCCACCATCAAGAAGCGTCGTGCGGTGTTGCCGTCCATGAGCACATCGCCGGATCGGCGCAACAGATAGCGAAAGAGACCAACGAGGTACACGGCAGAGGCCATGTTGGCATCCTGCATAAGCAGCAGCTCCCACTCACTGCGCGGAACGAGGCCCATCGTGGATGGTTGCTGCCCCGCGCCAGCCTCGGTGAGGAGGATGCCATCACTCAGGAGCACCTCGACGGCCTCACGTGGGCTCAACTTGGCAAGCTCGAGAGAAACGTGGAGTGCGCGGACGTGTACCGCCGCGGCACGTGCTGTACGCCCAGCATGAAGATCTGAAAGGAGGATGTAGTGATGGAGGAGTGGATGAGTGTTGGCGAGGTACGTGGCCCACATGACGGCTGCCTTGGCGTTGCGTGGGCTGCCGCTCACCCACAGACGCTGCGCCACGCCAAGGGCATGTCGGGTGCAGGCGGTGGTGGTGGTGCGGGGAGATGCTTCCTCTTCATCGTCGCTGTGGTGCGGGTGCATCTCCACGAGGGCTCCCACAATGGAGCCAACGAGATGTTCGTCGGAGGGATTGGCGGCCAGGGCGTTGACGAGGTCGGGGCCGCACACACGCGCGGTGTGGTAGGCCGCCACCCATCTCTCTATCAGCCGGCCGAGGTCCTGCGTCGCGCCGTCGTTGATGTGCGCCGCCGCGCCGCTCATCCAGCCGAGGTAGGTGATGAGGAGGAAGAGGATGCGGTGGTGCAGCTCGCGGCAGACGAGATGGAGAATGGCATGGCGGTCAAAGCGGCAGAAGGGCGGCAGGGTGGCGCACTCCGTCCGGATGGCGAGCATCATGGCCAGCTCCACATCTGCAGCACTCGCGGTGGTGAATTCCGGGCTCCATCCAGAGAGCCGTGCCTCACAGAGAATACGAGGTAAAGCAGGAAGCTGCCCGAGAGGTGCGGCGTGCTGCATCACCTGCTCCACCAACTCCGCAATGAGGCTCGTGCCAGACGGGCAGGCCCGCAACACCTCCAAGCCCTCCCAGAAGGGCCGCAACGCTGGCGTATCGTGGCGTCGTTGACGCGCCTCGCCATCCACCGTAGGCACCCACGCGAGGGCGGGAAGGTGCTGGTTGTGTTGCGTGCGCACCGGTGCGGCGGCATCCACCACACATGGTGGTGAGGCTCCGCCGCTCTGCACCTCGCCAGCACCTCCAGCTAGCCCGAGGACGGCCAAGTTAGGCTCCGCCGCCGAGACCTCGTCGAGCAGCAACACCGTCGTGGTGAGGGCGTCGAGCGTCGTTGTGATGGCGGCGGTGTCTGGCGTGGCGGAACACACAAGAGCATGAGCGCGGTGGTAGTCCTTGTGGCGCTCCACCACCACAAAATGATCTTCGTGGGTGAGTGCCGCGCGGAGATAGGAGTAGCGCCCACCACGGCTGAGGTTGGTCTGTGTGTGCTCCCACCGCACCTCCGCTTCTTGCGTCGTCTGGCGGACCGTCACGACCTGTGCGAGGGCGAGCGGGATCGGGGCGTTGAGGGAGGCGAGGGTGTGCGGGCAGAGAAGGTGCGCATCCTCCTCCATCCCGAGATCCCAGAGGAGGAGCAGCGACTTGCCGGAGTGGGCGATGGAGCAGCTCATGGGCGAGCTGGCAAGGGTAGGCGGAGCGAGGTCCAGCACATGGCGGAGGCCAACACGTTGTTCTGTGCTGGCCGCGAGGAGGGGCATGACCGCCCAGGTGCATCGGCGGCCCTCTCCACGACCGATGCAGCTCACAATGTGGAGATCATGCCGGCGCTCATCCATCGCCGCCCACTGCTGAATCGTGGGAGCGGCCTCCACGCCATCCGCCCCCTCCTCGGCGGAGGTGGCGAGGCCAGCGAGGATGTTCTGCGGCAACGGGCAGCTCGGGTAGCTCGTTGCCTCCATCCAGCTCTCCCCGGTTCCGTCGTACACCTCCAACAGCCCATTCCAGCGAAGCAGCACCACGTAGTGGCTGTTGTGTACGGCACAGAGGGAGAGATAGCGCCGCGCGGGGATGTGGTGGCCGGCGCCATCACCCGAGGTGCCGCTGCCTCCCTCTCCACGTCTGCCGAGGACCCTCGAGAGCCAACGCCCGCCGAAGGAGGATGTGGGGGCGGTGTAGCTCGCACTCGCTTCACGTTGTTGCGGATGATCCCCACCCGCCTCTACTCCGGCCAGCATCGCATAACCTGGCGGGTGTGGCTGCCGACGCAGGGTATCCACGGCGGCCCCAACCCGCTCCTTCACCTCTCCATCTTCGCGGATGAGCTCAACCCGTGTACGTCCATCGAGGTGCAACAATGCGCGCCACAAATGTTGGCCATTGGTGATGACTACCACGCTCGCGAGATCCTCGGCAGAATTTTCACGACGAGGTGGCAGAGCGCCAACCACGCAGGCACTGAGTTGATCCTCATCTTCGGCAACGACGCCACCAGGAAGACGAAGTGGGTTGGCGAAGGTGATGATGTGGCCCTCTGGAACCAAGATGAGCCGCTCCTGTGCGCGCTGCACCGTCACCCGTAGAAATCCAGCCACCAACGACGACGAGAGCCACGTGGCGGCAACGCAGTGCTCCGCCTTGGCCAGCCGCGTGAGGCCGCACGTGAGGAGCTGCTCACCACCAACATCTCCACGACCAGCAGTGGGATAAATGGGGACATCAATGCTCAACAGACGAGCATCTCCAGCGCGGGCCTCTGCCGCGCTCTCGCCATCCCCAACGGCAAGCAGGTGGAGGAGGTAGCCCGAGGCACCTCCACGCGGTCGGGGGCGTTGATCGAGCCACCACAATAACGAGCCACGTACCTCTGGCATTGGCAGGCTGCCACTATGTGCGAAGGATGAGTAGATGAAGGCGTTGGGGGTATGCCATGCGTCCTCCGCGGCGGATAATGAGGCATCGACGTGTGTGATGGCGCCGCTACCGGAGGCCTCACCACCCACACGGAGGGTGGTGGTGGCATCGTGCTCATCAAAGAAGAGGATGCTCCTCATTGGCCCACACCCACACAAGAAAGACGATGGGGTAGTGGGGGGAAATGAGGGGCAAAGCCTGAACCTAGCAACTTCCTACATGAAACAATAGAGAGATGATGATACAATGAGCATCTCAGCTACAGCACACAAACACACACAAGCATGAAGCAGATGGGCATACACATCAGCCTCCACTCCCCCTTGAGCAAGTCGGCAGGTGGGTGTAGTGGTGGTGATGTGGTTGTAGTAGTAGTAGTTTTTTTTTGTATCTAGCTCTTCGCTCGAGATCCCTGTACATCAAACAAATCGGCAACCCGCGGCGTTGCAGTTGCGTGCCTCTGACTGAGGATTCAGTTGGTGATGGTGGTGGCGATGCACGCACTCAATGCGCACACAATACATTAGCACACACACACACACATATACGTGGTGGAAGGCGTCAACGGCCCCCACCAGCCGTCAGACGGAATCAGCTTCCCTCTATGCGGGCACTGCTTCAAAGGATGAAGCACAGGCAAGGAGAGAAGCACCATCACTATCATCATCATCCCAACCGTACACGCACACGCCAACCTCATGCGCTGCGATCCATCAGGCGCCGTGGAGGCTCACTACCTCCGCATGACTGCTGCAGCACCTCCATCTGGCGGCGCTGTACAGTGGGGCCAAACGCACCAGAATTGGCGCTCTCCACCAAGGCCGCACTACCACTCGTGTCGGTCTTCTGATTGCATGCGTGCTTCAGCAAGACGGTACCCGTTCTAGTACGGATAATGTTTTGTTGGCTCTCAAGCTCACGGCGGACGTTGATGTAGCGCTGGAGAAGCTCATCCAATTCACGCTTACGGTCTCGCTCCAGGAAGAGGCGGCGGCTCTCCACCTTCATGCGGAGTGCGAGCAGCTCCTGTTGGTGGCGTCGGCGGAGGGCGTACTCGCGGCGCTCGTACATGGTGGCTCGGGTTCCCTGAAAGCGCTCCAAATCGTTCATCTCCATCTCATCCGCCTTGCGCTTCTCCTCCTGTGCGCGAACGTAGTTCTTCTGGCGTGCCAGGGCCTGCTGCTTGTTGCGTGTGTGGATCAAGTCGCGACTATATCGGAGAACACGCGGGTTAAAATCCCGCATCTCCTCATGGAACTGTTCTAGCTCGTCGTTCTGACGCTCCAGCAGACGAATCTCCTGCTCGAGCTGCTGTTCCTCAAAGAGATCAATCTTTTCGTTCCAGGTGCGATGAAACGCACGGAACTCGTCGCGGTGGGCTTCTTCCAGCATACGGCGTTCATCCATTTGCTGCTCCGTCAGGCCACGTACGTGGCGGGTTTCTTCCTCGAGGCGAAGATTGCGCAGCACCTGCTGAACCAAGTGAGCCTCCTTGTACATGGAGCGGCTCTGACAGGCCATGCGGTAGTCCTTCAGCACCTCCACATACTCCGCCATCCGCATCTCCACATCTTCATCCTTGCAGGCGATGCTCTCCAGCACTACGCGAGCCTGGCGCTCCTTGGCATCAAACTCATCATCATCCCGATTGCGCGCCGGGTCGGCCTGGCGTGCGCTGCCGCCGCGCTCCTCCTCCTCGTCGCACTCATCATCCTCCTCCTCCTCCTCTCCTTCCCCGTCGAGGTGTTGCTGCTTCGGGGGTGGGGGCTGATAGCGTGGCTGGCCAGCATCCCCGCTGCTGGAGCTGCTCGAGCTGCTGCTGTCGGAGGAATCATCCTCCTCCTCCGTGGTGGTGGAGTGGAGATCGGCGTACTCGCGCTCAGGCGAGGGATCGGCAACGTCGCTCGTCCCAGTGGGCGGCATCTTCAATAATTGGCGGTGGCTGCAGTTGAATGTGCGCAAATATGGAGAAGTGAGGTAGCTCGCCACTCTCTCTCTCAGGGGGTACTCGTTGTGTGGCGGCCAATGCAAGCCTAAGCCGTAGAGTCTGTACTACTCTCGAGGCAACTACTGCAAACAAAAGAAGTGATGAAGGAGCGGCAAGAAAGGGGGTGTGATGTACACGTGTACCAAAAACGTACGTGGAATATATCAAGAAAGGCATGAATGTTTCGTTTTGTCTTTTTTTTGTTGGCGGGGTATTACCGGGTTGGAGGGGAGGTAGAAAGAGTGGGGGCTAAAATGGAGCAAGAAGAACCACGTGGAACATCTCCTTGTTCGAAGATGTGTCGTGAGCACTCNTATCCAAAGATTGATAGAACACAAGGGGAGGTGTGAGGGAGGTGGAGAGTGAAATGAGCATCAAGGCGGGGTGGTAGAAGGAGGGGAGTTCGAAAAAAAATGAAAACAACGCTCCAAACTACACACATCGCCACGCCCCCAACAACGTGGGCGGCGCGCATGGGCCCAAAAGCGCCTCATTCACCCGTAGGTGAAACAACGTTGTGGCGCATCTCACAGGCAGCACATCAAAACACAAAGTACAAAAAAAAAAGGCTCCAGTACGCAATACAACAACAACGACAGAAAACACGATGCACCACACCACTAACTTGTCAGCTCACCCATGATGTGCTGAGCATGGAAAATCGTTGGCTTCCCAGCATACAACGCCTCCTCTTCATCTGCAGGCGCGGAGAAGAGGTGATGATGATGAATGAAAGAAAACACCTGGCACTGATTGTAATTGGTTTCCCTGTGTGTGAGTGTGTGTGTGTGTGAGCACATTGTGTTGTATAATTGTTAGACTGTGTATAGTGGTTACAATAACAAGCGTTGTGTTGTTCTCTCGTCAAAACACTTTTTTTTTGTTATGGATAAGTGACAGAAGTTTGGTCCTGGTGGTAGTTACAGGCACACAAGTGGCGAGAAAATGATAGGTAATGGCAGCGAAACAACGGAGCACAGAAGCATCAAAAACAGCAACACAACAAAGAAAAAAAAGAAGCAGGGAAAGGTGATGTGAGCAATGGTGCGTATGAAGATCATCACTCAGATAGAGGCTCCACTCTATGCACATCGCTTCCACGGGTTATAGCCCCAATCTGTTCTCGAAATGCACCATCGAGAGGCCCCCCCAGAGGCTGGTGGTGATAGCGTGAGGAGAGAGAGGGAGTGAAAAACGCAGAGCCACTTCGTGCATCAACCAGTTGCCGTATGCATCGGTTGTTCTCCTCACACGAGCGGCCCCGGCTCTCACCTCCTCTCCTGCAGCCTCCCATACACAAAGGGGTGAAAAAAAAAAAAAAGTGTGGCAGGGAAGCTGTATTCGGCGCCAATCCGACGTACCAACACGTGACTTGAATCTCCTCTCTCCGCACAGTTTCTTTACGTGTGTAGTGAGCGCGCGCAATAAAAACGAGAGGAGGAGTGACCAAGTAATGCAGTAAATGAAAAAGCATCAAAACACAACAACAAAACAAATCAAACACATGAAAAAAAGCAAACACGATGGGAGGGGATTTGGGGGGGGGGGGTATGGCATCGGCTTTCAATCGAGTGAGATGAGGGGGATCATCGCACAGCCACCGGAAAAAAAAAACGCAGTCTGTGTATCAAGAGCTCTACACAGACACAGCCGCAAGGGAACCACGAAGCCAACGCATACATCCTGGTGAGGTATGTGCATTGGTTGGTTCCTAACCAATCTCTCTTTCATTTGCTCCAGCTCCACCACCATCAAAACAAAAAGAACTCTGGGTGGAGCGGCGGGGGACGAGCGTCACTTGGTTGAGGCGTCACGAGGGTATCACACTGCACCCACGTGGAACTACTCCACGTATCCCGTGTTGCTTTCGCGCGCACATACACGCAGGCGTACAATCATTCAGCATGATGATGGATGTAGCTGGCGCACCGTGTATGTGCTGGCCTGGGCGTTGCCCACGCTCAACGCCAAGGATAAAGAGAAGCAAAACACAAAAAAAAGATCTGAAAACCATAAGCGACGCACCCTTGCGTTGTAACTCCCCTCGAGTGGTACATGAGGGGGGGAGGATCTCATGCAAAGAGAAGCAGCTGATGAATCTGCATGGAAAGCGTTGGTGTGTGGGAAGTGGAGGGACCTCGTGGAGCTGAGAGCGAGCACAGTTGGGTGATGGCTCACAGTGGTGTGTGTATGACGCTTTGATATTCGGCACCACCACTCTCTCCGGACTCACTCCTATATTGTCCCTCCAACATCCTGAGGAGCACCACCATCATGAATGGCTGTCTTGCGCAACGTGGCAAACCATCGTCCTTGGCCACGGTGCCATGACCGCTCAAACAAGTGTTGCTGGAATATCTTGGGAATGTTGGGGCATCAACGCCTACGCGTAGTGGCCCCTACATAATGTTTGTGTGTGTGTGTGAGTGTGTGTGTCGGGAGATATAGGAAGGAAGGATGCTGTATGTTGTGATGTCTGCGCATGCAAACCACCACACGCAGCAACTCTGTGCCTCTCCCTCTTTCTTCACTTCACTTCGCTTCTCTGCTTCTTCCGTGCATTGTTGGGCATCCAACTACCTGGGGATTGATCAAGATGTTGGCGCGAGTGACCCTTCTACATCACACGGAGGCATCAACTCATCATTGCAAACTAATCTTCGGTATTCGCACGTCGGGAGAGGGTGTGGAGGCAGAGGTACGGTGGGAGGAGCATGTGCCTCACTCACCGTGCCGAGGATGCTTTACTGCCCTCTCATGACCTGCAGCATCAACACATGCAAACTGAAGAAACCATAAAAAACACCAAAAACAGCGAATTTCGCGGAGGCGTTTTGGGTTTGGGTGGGAGGGAAGAAGGGGAGGAAGTAAAGCTGAATAAGCCGCTGCAGCAGCCAACAACATCATCAATGAAGTAGATCGGGATCACCTTGAGCATCTCTTCCCTTCCTCCAAGAAAACGAAAGATGGGAACACCAACAACAACATCCATTCGTTCAAGAAGAAAAACAGAGAGCGTGAAGGTGGTGACGGGGAAGAGGAGTAGGAAAAAGATGCCGGCAAAAACCCCGAACAAAGCAGTCGGCAATAGAAGCAAACTGGCATCCACGTAGAAGCACAGTGCAGGAGGGGATAGAGAGAGGAGAGGGCGTGTGTGTGCGCGCGTGTTGATGAGTGTTGGTGATTGGGAGATGAGCGTGTCTTGATTCCAACCACAGAAAATCTTCTCCTCGATGCGTGTAAGCGGGGGCAGAGAGGTATCATTGAAACCGGCAACACCTTTATCCTTCTCTCACCACCAACAAAACACCGCCGACCTAGAGGAGGGGAAGAAAGTGGCACATCAGCAGAAGCGTGAGGCTGCGCGCACACACACACACACAGTTGGAAAAATAAAAACACCAGAAGTGGGAGTAGTAGGAGAGAGGTCACAACGCAGGAAGGGAGAGAGAGAGGGGGAGAGCCCTCGGAACACCTTAATAACGTGTGTTTCAGATGATTGTGTGTCTTGTTTGTAGCAGAAGATGGATGTGGCATCGCCATCATCGAGCGCCTCTCCAGCACAGAAAAGACTCCACAAGCACGTCTACGGCAAAAGCAAAATGATGCCGAAACAAAAAAAAAGAAGATGGTAGCTGGAAATGAAAAGAAAAAGAGCAGCAACAAGACGCGATACGCGTGGCGAGGCCGCACTTCTGCAGCAGGGTGCATCTCTGCACTTCATGGGCCACAAGCACACACACAAGCCGTTGCCGAGGGGGGTAGGAAGAAGAGACTTCAGTACTTCGCCCCACCCGGGGAACGCTGCTGTATTGATGGTGGGTTAAGCCGATAGCTTAGTAAGAAGCAACGAATTAACCCAGCAAAAGAAACAAGAACGAGTGTGCGTTTGGGTGTGTGCAAGATGGTGCGAGACAGAAGAGTAGCCAGACGTGATCCACGCAATCATGGTGAGCCTGTCTTCCAATGGGCTCATTTGCGACGTGCGTTGAAGGGGGAGGGGAAAAAACGCATGGGGGAAATCAGAACAAACAAAAACAATAATAAAAAAACGGTGTGTGTGTGTGTGAAGGGGAGAGAACGGCAAAGAAACGCGATGGAACAAGATATAAACGTATGTCCATCTACATCTCTACGAAAGACACGCACAAGGGGCATCAACCAAGGGGAAAGCAATCAGCAGATGCTCCCGCCCCAACAAAAAAAAACGAGCAAAAAAAAAAGGAATCAGCCAGATCAAACGTCGGGTTCAGCAATAGCAGGAATAGAAGCAAACTACAAATAAAAAAAACAGGATGAAAGCAGAAACAGACAGGTTGGAAAAGTCATCCAGATGGAGGTGAGAGGGAGAGGAGGGCACTGCGATGGACTAGTATCGCGTACCGCCGCACGAGCACAAAAAAAAAGTGAGTTCAAATACAAGAAATCAAGCAAACATAGCTACAAATGAAAAAAGAAAAAACAAGCAGAGCAATGTCTTGGTCTCATTCACGATAGTCACATCGAGCACAGATACACGACGATGCTGGGTAGGAAAGAAGGGAGTTAGGATAGGATGTTCGGGGCAGCTGATGTGAAAGCGGTGGAGGAAGTGGGCACCTCCTGCGAGACATTGAAAGTCATGAGTGATGGAGGGGGTGCAATACGCACCCGCACACCACACCTGGTATAATTCCTTCCATGCTTTGCGTGTTTGCGATGTTCGTGTACGTGTGCAGCTCTCCACCTCAGCTCCGTACACATCAACAAACAACAAGTATAGGAGAGGATGTCCTCGTAGAGACGCCCATCACCTAACTGGATCCCTGTGTCGATGGAACAGAAAAAAATACAGGTGAAGATGGCTCGTCAAGGCCAGCCCCAAATCACAAGAAAATGAATCTCCTTATTGGCTGAGTCGCACCGTGCTCGCGGCGCGCTGCACAGAGAATCACGTCAATCAATAAGGGGAGGCTGGAAGTCAGTCGCCGTATAACCACAAGCCAATGAAAAAACGATATATTTTTGCGTATATATAATTTACACGATATAAAAGGTTATTAGACATGTGTAGCAGACGTTCGTACCGCCGTCGTACTTGGTTATTTCATCACCGTGGGAAGTTGGGCATCAGAGATCTTGTGGGTGATGTCCTGTGATCCACCTCCACGGCGCACAGCCACCATGCATCACCGCCGTAAGCTCTGCACCAAGGGCAGCGTTTATTGGTGCAATGAGGAGAGGCCTACGCTTCTCACTCAACCACCCACCTCCCGCTGCTTCTGTGGTGCTGATGGTGTGATGCTACGGGCTGTAAAAGACTGCCGTAGTACGAGAGGAGGCTTGTGCCTCAAACAGGAACAACATGAAACAAAAACACACAAAAACAAACAAGGTCCCAGCAAAACGCAGATACGCATATCGAAGATAAAAGGGAAGGAAATCTAATGGAGCGGTCCTAGTTTGTTCTCGTTGAGTGTGTTCGGGGTTGATCGTGTCAGGGGCATGACGAGATGGAAATGGACAACAACGCACACGAAGCAAAGTCCCGCCATCAAGCAAATGAAAAAAAAAAAACAAGATGGAGCCAAACGTGTGGCAGCTTCGAGGGAGGAGAGATGCATGATGACGTGGGGATATGCGTGTGCGTGTATGCACATCCCTATACCAAAAAAAAACATCACCTCAGCATCCCACCATCTAATGACCACGTAGTACGCGACGTAGCGGTCCAAAGCCGCGCGTAGACATTAGCACAGGAAACCAACCAAAGAAGAGCACAAAGTTATATGCTGTGTGTATAGTAATTTTAGTGGCCAGGGAACGTTATCGCGCCATGGCGTGCGTATTATTTACGTTTGATACATACAAAATCATCATTGAGCAGTGAAGATAGAAACAACAGCAAAGAAGCCAGAACACAAAAAAAAAAAACATACAAAACAAGCAAGATGAATCTCCGTAGATTTTTGTGGCTGAGTTTTTTTTTCTTTGCGTGTGCAAATAGAGAGAGGGGAAGCAGTACTACAAGCGACTCGAAACCGTTCAAAGGAATCGTTCTCGTGTGGGGTAGTATTTGCTTGTGGGAGCTGTTCTTTTTGGTGTATAGTGGAGAGTGGTGTGTGTTCTATAAAGGTTTGCAAAGTTATCAGCGTAACAAGGTGATGGTTGGCGCAGGATGGCAGGTATGCCATAAGATGGAGTAGGAGCTGAGGGCATGCTGTATAGGGTTTCAAGGCAAACCTTCACTACCTGCCCAACCGACCCTCACACCAACAACTTGAAGAGAAAAAAGAATGGAGTGGGAGCATGTATTCAAAGCCTGTTGCATCGCCAACCACAGAGGAAACAACAAAAACAAAGGTGCACTCATACAGAAAAGAAAGCAAACAAAGGTAGAAATTGTAGGCAAGAAAAAAAGCAAAAAAAACGGCAAATGGCCAAGTGACAAAAGAAGGAAAAAAAACAGAACAAAAGAGGCTGGGATCCGCAGAGAGACATGACTGGGGTAGTGGAGGAGAAGGGGGGGAGAAGAACTACAGTACAACGAAACGAACGAGTGACGCACAGAGCACATACGAAATCAGAAGCAAAAAAAAGAGAACCAAAATACATGAAGCAAGAAAACAATCAAGCAGGGAAAAAAAAAGCGACAAGATGATCTCAACGAAGGAGTAGGGGAAGCGTCAGCAAACTAGTGCTGGAGAAGGGGGTGGGGATGCTCTGTGTGCCCCGCATCTCTGTAATCTCTCCTCCAAGCGCGCACAGCATCAGCGGCGAGGAGGAGCTCCTTTGGTATGTGGGCCTACACAAATGATACGGGTTGGACCTGGAGCGGTTGTTGAGGCTGGATCCGTTGCCTGAGACTCGCACCAGTCTTGGGATTGGGGTGCGAATTGCGTCGATTACCCCACGCGCACATGCGAGTGCGCACCACGGCGCCAAAGTGCATCATGGGAGAGTGTGACGGTTGTGCTTGCTGCACCGGTACTGGTGCCTGACTCATCGTCACCTGCTGTGCCAGCTGCGGGGGCTGAGGCTGCAGGGCGGAGTAGTGTGGCTGTACATAGAGCAACTGTGGGGGATAAACCACTGGCGCACCGTGCTGCTGGAGATGAGCCATCTGCTGTCTATCGCTCTCCGCACAAGGATAGGCAGGTGGGAAAGCAGGCATCACAAGGGTTTGTGGCGGGCAGCAAGCCGGTTGTGCAAACGTGGCGTGAGTGAAGACGGTGGCATCGGAGGGGAGCGGTGGTGGGGGAAGGGTCGTGGATGAAACAGCCATGTTTCCCTTCGTCATGGTTGGCGTTGGAAGGAAGGACGATCCCGTTGGGGTCGTGCAGCACGTTGTGGGAGTGATGCGATGCAGCAACGGATTGATGGGGTGGAGAGAGTTGGGGTCGTCCATGCGGGGGTAGGATGGGACGGTGGGAATCGAGGTGGATAGGCCGGCCTCGCTTCGATCTGGCCACGCGAAGGTACGGGGCATCGTGGCAGAGATCATCTGGCTGAAGCTGTTCTGCTTCCGAAGTGTGCCACTCGCCGCCATCTCACCAACGCAGCTCATGGAGTTGGTGGAGGCCACTCGAACCTTCAAACCCGCCAACTGTTGGCCCATGGTCGTGGAATCTGTCACGAGGAATGCGTGGCGCAGTGCTTCGGAGCACGAGACCCTCTTTGTCTCGTCTGTCTGAAGAAGATCCATCATCAGGGCGATGAGGAGGTCATCGCCAACCGTCCACTCCCCACTGAGATCAAAGCCCTTTTGCACCGCTCGCTTCACCGCCTGTGCTCGGCGGCTCGTTACAAAGCCGTAGAAGCCTCGGGTGGCATCCGCAGGCATCGCGCCTGGCGAAACGAGATTCTGGCTGGATTGAGATGGAAGCAGGCGGCTGTGGATCTTCTGGAACTGGTCCTGCTCATCATTTCCAGAGAAGAGGGGCCGTCCCACGTACAGCTCGTAGAGAAGACAGCCAACGCTCCATGCGTCGATACTTTGCGAGTATGGAATCCCGCGCAACACCTCTGGAGCACGATACCACAGTGATTGGATGTCATAGTAGCGGTTGTCGTGCAGCTTCCGCACCGCCCCAAAGTCAATCAGGCAGGTGAGGTCGAAGTCTGCGGCGGGTAGCGTTGTTGGTTGGGCCATCGTCACCGCAGCCGTATTTGTGGCGGCTCCAGTAATTGGGAATGTGCCGATGCTGTTGCACGCGAAGTAGGTGCTCGTGCTGGGACCCTGGGAGGACAAGAAGGAGTTGGTCTCATCCGCTCGATAAAGGTTGGAGGCATGGCTGCCTCGATTCTGGCAGCCCACGTCACTGCAGAAGGGGCCGGGTGAGCCGATCGCGGCTTGCACCATTGGCCCAGCTTCCTGCTCGATCCGCACCTGCGAGCCGCGGTCGGTGGCGGTGGCGGTGTTGGTGCGGGCAAAGGAGCCGTTGAGGTCCTCCATCGAGTTCACGATGCCGCAGCCAGCGGAGGCCCAGTCCTTGTTTCCATAGCCCAAGGGGATGAAGGGACTCTGCTGAACTGCATTCCACCGATTGGCGTTGTCATCGCTTCCTCGGTTGTTGATGGCAATATTGTTTGGCTGCTCAGGACGACGCAGCATAATGTTTTCTGGCTTCACATCACAATGAATTCGGCCGGTTGAATGCAGTGCCGCGAGTGCGGAGAGAATGTGTTGCATCACCTTACGAATATCACTCACCTCCAGTGGGCAATGCCGGCGCTCATGAAGTACTTGGTAGAGATTGCGATCGAGTAGTTCCGTGACGATACAAACGCGCCCGGCATCCTCAAAGGTATCCAAAATACGTGGCACAGTTGGGATTTCATGGAGGCTCTTCAGAACCTCAATCTCCGTAAGGGCAGATTGGCGATAGGCGTGGTTTTCCTGGGCAACCTTGACTGCCACCTTGCGTTGGGTCTGACGGTCGTAGCAAAGCAGCACCCTCCCGTAGGTCCCCTCACCCAGTACTTTCTCACTTGTGTAGCGGCCACCCATCATTTCCATCGGGCTGGGCTTTGACAACGTCACTTCTTGGCCATCTGCGGAGATTGGGATCATTGTTGGATCTGCAAACACGCGTCAACTGCGTGGTCCACGAGAAGAGACTTCGACTTGTTTCTTTTTCTCTCTATTCACTTAGCGTGCGTTTGGGGCACACTTTTTGCTGAGCACGTCACAACCAAATCCCACTCAGTAATCAAGGTGAGAGCCAGGTACGTGAGATGAATCTCTCACACTTTCTCCGGTTTGGGGGAAGGAAGTTGAAGGGGTTGTGGGTGCGCTGGTTGATGAACGGGAAGAGGAACAAACGATTACCAAGGCAGTTCTCGTTTGGACCACACTCACTACTGTTGCGACTCGGCACCTCCACAGACAAAGACGCCTGCACTCAACTTCAGGAAGATGAGGCAGAGGTAGAGAGGAGTGAAAGGGCAGAGCAGCGGGGGAGAAAGAAGGTCGAGACTCTCTGTGTTTGGGGGGAGGAGATGGTTTGGCTTTCTTTGATCACTCACGAACAACGTTCTTCTCTTTGTTTGAGTCAAATCTGGGATGAGGTGCAAAATCCGGCAGGCGTTGAATCGATACCCTGTGGTCACAGCCGTGGCCCCTCACTGGCAACGCTTGTGTGAGTGAACCAAAGTCCTGGAGGTATAAAATCAGCTGCCTCGGCGGGAAGCACAACAACAAAGCTGCCCCAAAAAAAAAAAACAAGTTGATCAGATATGGTGGAAAGGGGAGTTGTCTTCCGGTTTCTGTTGATGTTCTTCGCACGCACCCTGTGTTGCGCTCAGGTCAGTGGTACGTACGTGTGAAACACCTACAGTGGTGTACAATAATCTGTCACCTCGCAGCGCTTCTCTGTGTGTGGGATGGGGGGAGGATGGAGAAAGAAGACAATCTGTTTGCTTCTTCTCACACAGGCGGCGGCAATGAGTGAGGGAGGGAGATGATATGAAAGGAGGCGTTCACAAACCTGATGTGTGTGTGTGTGTGTGTTCTTTTCTTTTTGATATGAGACCTTTGGGGGTTTATTGGGATCCGTCCCAGCTAAATAGATATATCCAGAGCACGAGATAGAACCTTGGGATTTATTGTTTGTGCAATGAAGGAGAGAGGGAGGGGGTGGAGAGGGGGCTTGTGTTGGTTGGGGAGTAGTTGTGGTATTAGCGAGAGGGGGTGGCAAAAAGATAGGGTTGCAGGGACCGGCAAGAAGGTTTTGTGCTGTTACAAGATATTTGGTGAAGATGAATGTGAGTGTGTGTGTGTGTGTGGTTCAGCAAAGGAAATTCAGTCACTTGTGTGATGTGGGAAATGCAGTCGTGAACCTTCTATGAGGACAAGCGAAGTCCTTCACGGCAAGTGATGCTGAGTTGGCGAGCTGGATGAAAACCTTGATGTTCTTGCCTGATATTGCACAAAAGTCTTCAATGAACCCCCTTCCTCTAGGCGACGTGAAAATCGTCAGCCACTGATAGATGCGATTGCTTAGCTCTGCGTGCTGCTCTTGCTGTGCACCGTTGTACCTCTCTCCGTCAAGCTTCAAGGGAAGTAAAGTGCAGGAGCTGCCAACAATGCCGGAGTCCGCAGGAGAGCCAAGGGAAGTCTGGGTGTGCTACCAAGACACGCTGTTCAGGAACAGACGACGGTGCGAGGTAATGCCCGCGTAGCTTGTCTCGTGGAAAAAGCTATATAGTGCGTTTGTTATTTTTTTGAGGGGGTCACACGTCCAAAGATTAAAACACGAGATTTATACCAAAATAGATGGAGGGATGGCGGAGGTATCCTGTTGTTGGGAGAGTGCGCGAAGAAACGTAAACAACAATGGGGTGCCCAAAAAAAAAATCAAGGCTCCACGACGGAAGAAGGCAAGAGCAACGAAGAAAAAACTGAAGAAGATAAAACCGCGAAGGAACCAATCCTGTCGGTGATGGCTACGCGAAACGAAGAAGGTGAATCAATCTGTGCGAAAAGGACCTTCGCGCTGACGGCACTGCTCAATGACGGTTGAGGGGCGCTAGAGATCAAGTATGCTTGAAACTTGATAATACTCTGTGGTGGTGGTGTTGTGCGGCTTCGCTCTCCTAAGGCCAGCAGGCACAACAAGAGCAGCAACAAAATTGGAGTGCTCAAGAAGGAAACTACTTCACAGCAGAAAACAAAAAAGGTGCACTTGTGCTCGTCTCAATGCGGTCGCTCACCTCCAAAATCACTCTCAAGAAAAAAGCAAAAGTATCACAGAAAACCTATTAGCGTACAACGCAACGTATAGGTTGAAAGGATGAAAGAGGTATCTAACGCGCAAACTGACTCCAGCACAAGTCCTACTCCTGTGATGGTATTCCACGTCAATCAAATGAAGTGGAAGTTGGACGGCAGGAGATCGGTGAAGAGAAAACAAAAAACTACAGCAGGAAAAACAAAACAACGAATTGCTCCTATTTGGACCTCGCAGCTACAAGTTTCGTCTGCTTCAAGGGGTGCGTAGAATGCGAAGTAGTTCAGAGAGAGATGGAAGCAAATGAAAGCAACGAGGGGATCAAGTTGGTCGCAGAAATGGCGTTACGAAGTGTGTTTCAAAGAAAAAAGACTGTACGGACGCCTGTTGTCCCACCGCTACAGAAAGAGATCGGTGGAGTACGAGTTTCGTTGATGTTCGTCTGGTTTCAACTGCTTGTTGGGAAGGGAGAAGAGGTAGGTGGGCAGCAGCAGCAGCAAAAATAAAAAGAGGAAAAGAAAGAAGGTGGTGCAGGTGGAGGGTTAGGTGGGCGGAACCAAAAGGGAGAGAAACTCTGCAAATAAGCCAATGAAAACCAATGATAGATCCCTTACGTCCTAAGATATAGGAATACTCTGATAGCAAGATGTGGTCAAGGTTGTGTCGTGATCTGAGGTAATCTGTGGTTCACCTCAAATCTCTGCACAGGTCAGAACTCCAGCGACAATGTCCAATGGAGGTGATGGGGTGTGGGGGAAAAAGGGGGAGCAGATACGGTGTGCGGTGATTGTCCTTCGCACAGGGGGTTGATTCCTCTAGCACGATGCTATTGTTCTTCAATAAAAGCCCAGAGTCACGGTCTGAGTACGAAGTCTCAACTGGGGCACACTGTTTCTTGCGAGATCTGTAGTACAAGATTTCACTGGTGTTCAGCACTTCACGCAGAGCGGCTGGGGAGTGCTGTGTGTCACTCACCGTCGTGGATGATGAGAGAAGGGTGGCTGATAGGTAAAGAATCAGCTCGTCTCCCGGTGATATGGCTCTCTTCGCTCTCGTGTGTCTCAAATGGGGAAGGTGAAGAAACCTGCACCCAGAAACACGAGGGAGGGAAGAGAATTGTTGTCTGGGTAAAAAACCAGAGCTCGGCGCACGTCTGGTTGATGTGTGGTTGGCGGGATGTGTACGCGACCAATGCGTTTTGTTTTGTGTTTCCTTTTATCGCGACTTTCCTGTCGTTGTCTTTTCCAGAATTTTTCTTCAGTGAGGCTGGAGGAATGACTTCGCCACCCTGTTAGTTAGCCCCTCTACAAACCTATGCAGATGGTAACCTCACAACAGATATCGGTCCCTTGGTCTGAATGTGAATCGTGTTCGTCAACACAGACGACAGCAACACGAACACCAAATAATAAACACGAGAGATTTAAAAAAAATTCGGGAGCGAGTGAACCAAGGATGTTCAGGCTCAGAACCAATAAAACGACAACCAGTAACTGCGGGATTGAGTGGGGAAGGGGTGGACTTCGTCCAACTGAAGCAAATGCAACAGTCAATGTCAAGGTCAGACTCACTGAGCAGGGACAATGAGAGAAGGGATCTCGAAGTAGGAATTGTGAAGATTAGGGGTGAGGCGTACCACGATGCGGCGAGAAAAAATTGTAATAGGGGAGTTGAGTATGAAGGACCACGAGGTATCAGTGACTACCTGCACGCTGATCCTCAAGGTCGGATTCGCAGAACAACAACCTGCAGTCAGATGCGCCGCTTTCAGCAGCAAATGTACGAGGGTGGTGGGGTAGTTACGGGGAGGGAGATAGAAATCTCGAATCTTCAGATTCAACGTGACCGACGTCGGTTAGTTTGATGGAAGGAACAGGGACTACACCCTGAAAAAATGGAGTTGTGAGAGTAGTATGTGTATCTCGGCCAGCGTTGATACGGCTGTGGGGAAGGGTTTGGTAGCTGTGGACAGTTAGATAGGCAATAGTCAATAGTGGGCAGGAATGAATGGGGAATGTGTCAGGTCAACTTGGTGCTTCGGATCCTCTTGTATGTGTTGGCCCTTGGATGTTGTGTATAATTGAAAGACGTACGTGCTTTCCGTCAATGGGTTGAGAAGTTTCTTATGTGTCTGCAAGGCGTAGTGTCAATGGGCAAGAAGGGAGAAGAAAAGCTGAGATTCCCAAACTCATGCATGCAGCATGTAGCAATCACCAGCAAGGGCAAAGGACGCAGCAGATGTGGGTGGTCTCTCATAATGAGACCGACGGCGCCAGTTGTGCCGCCAGCTCCGAAAGGACGTGAAAGTCAATGCGCCACACAGCGATCGTACCATCTTGGCCAATGGAAGCAAATAGAAGTACCTTCTCCGCTGGCGTCCAACATACCATATCCCCGCAGTTGCTGGAGAGGGGCTGGTCATTTCTTGCTACGCACGCACGCTCCGCCACATCACAGCCGTTGTAGACTCGAGGCATGCGTGGATCAAATCCAAATCGGTTCAACGTGCTGGCTGCTTGAGCAAGTACCACCTGATGGATGGGACCGTCATGTTGTGCCAGAATTGTGATGAGTCGGCCATCGACGAGATGGTGAAGACGAACATAGCCATCCCATCCACCTATCACCACCAATGGTCCAGCAAACATACCCACGCTACCAACTCCTCGACGCGTCTGATGCTCCCAGGCCAGCTGAAAGCGCAGTTGAGTTACCCCTTGCTCTGACTCCTCCTGGGTGTAGTGGTAGCATGAAAGATGTCCCTCCACAGAGGTACAGACCACGACCTCCTGTTTCCATGCACAGGCCAGCGCACTTTCAGAAAATGCACGTACAGATCCTACAACGGAAATATTTGCCTTCATTGTAGGTGCAGCAGTTGTGTCCATGGTAGCCACAGGGCTTGGCAGCGTCACTTGACAAAGTGAAAGATGTCCGCTTTCAAAGGACACACTAAGATGGCTGTCATCACGGAAGGCCAGATGCATAATGGTGCCTCCCTTGAAACCAGGGCTGGTGGAGAAGACGCCAAGACAGCCGACCTGCAGCACCCCCCTGGACTCCGACGACGGAGTTGTTGGCCCCACTGCGGGGTCTAGTTGAAGGTACCACAGCCCAACCATGCCATCCGCGTCGTGGGGCACCACCATCAGCGTCCGGCCTGCTGTCTCCGATGGCGCGATCATCGCCACGGGGCAGAATCCATGCTGTGGAGCTGCCAGGCGGTGAAGCAGACGAGGCGTAGCTGGAGGCGAGCTCTCCGTCGTTTCTCCCGCTGGGGGCATCCACGACCATATATAGACTCGATGATTGCGGCATTGCGTGTAAAAGTACACGACCTGAGATGGTGATCGGCTCTTGTTGTTCGATGTCGTGGGGCGTCGTGGACCACGGTATCGCGCGCGTGTTGTCGTCAAAGCCCCGTCTCCACACAGTGCCCTCAGCGCAGATGAAGAGGTGGGTGGCCTCACTGATTCACTCGCCTCCCGTGATCGCGAGTGTGTGAGTGAATCCTCCGAGGTCGGAAAAGTGAGGAAGCCAACCCCCACCACGCCAGCTGGGCCGCTTCCACGTGTTTCCAGACCTCCTGGCACCGCCTCAACCGCAGTATTGATGGGCTCGAAGGAGAGAATCGGTGCACGTATGGCAAGGTCCCACAACTGTACGACTCCTTCAGCATCACCGGAGATCATCCAATTGGTCCGTGAAGAATCTATCGTTTGTGGGTGGAAGCTACAGCTAAGAACCTCCCGAGTGTGCGTTCGGAGCACGAATAGAGGGCGGCCCGGTCGAGAGAGTGGCGATGATGCGTCCATGATGGGAAAATGTAATGATGGTCAAGGTGTGCCGTCACTCGCAAACGGAATATAATAAGAGCTCAGATGGTCCGCACGCGTTCCGATCATTCCACCATGAAACCTATTTTCTCAATCCCTGGACGACCTTTTTTCTTGGTGTGACGCTGTAGTGAGGAGTAGTGAAATAACCAAAAGAAGAAGAGAAGGGGCAAAGAACAACAGTTTTTGCATACATCACGGTGGAGAGACAGAAAGCCTGCAGGTTCTGCAGGCTGGCCCAGACTAGCTCCCCCCATCGACCCATGTTGGCGTCGTGTAGCGGGAGGAGGGGCGAATCACACTTCTGAAGATTCCAAAGCATATTACAAGGGGAGCACATGACATCACATCTCTTTTTTTCTCATTTCTTCTTTTTCTTCAACCCCATTCAACCCTCAACGCTGCAAATACCTCCCTCGCCTCCGCACAACGGTGTCGTCGTAGTAGTGTCATGTTTCGAACCATCCGTTGGCCTCCATCCACACACACACCCACTCGCCCGCAAGACGGGGGGTGGGAGAGGTGAAACATGGGAGAAAGGGAGCAGAACACCGCTTTGAGAAAAGATAGGCCTGGCATTGACACGTACAAATCAACAGTTGTTCTTCCCCCTTGCCAAAGAGAAGAAATCCTGTTAGATCCGTCGTGAGTGGGGCAACGAGAGCCCCAGTGACAGCGCCGTGGTGTCTGTCCTCTCTTGTCCTCCAGTCAGTGGTCCTTCGTCACCTGTTGCCTGTCTTCCCCTCAGCCATTCAGACAAGGGGAGTAGGCAGCAACAAAGGCCGTTGTGAAACAGGATGAAGCTGCGGGGGTATGTACCGCGCTGCGGACGAGAGAGAGGGAGGGAGAGGGAAAATGCAGTGTGAGATGCCTATACCGATTGGGTTCACGTCCTTTCCCGCCGTTGTACCTGTACATCACCATTCACAACAAACGCGAGAGGAGACAGATGATCCTACGTGAGAGAGAAGTGGACGGAGTGGCGGAAGAGGAGAAGGGAACGCACAACGACATCCAAAGAAGTAGAAAAACACCGAAGCGACCTCCCGCTTCTTAGTCTTTTCTTTGCCGCGTAGATGCCCCTCTTTTTGCTTGGAAGAAGAGTACCCAAAAGAAGAAGACATAACGTTTGTCCGTTGGTGAGGGAGGGGGAGAGAACAGGGAAAAGAGTCGTGGGCTTCTTCACCCACCGCCACACCGCATGTGTTGGTCACTGTGGCCCTTAAACACAACGAGCAACACGCGGGTATGAGGTGGAGAGGGGAGCAGCTGGAGAGCTTTCCACGAAAACAAACAAACAAAATACGCGCTCATCCCATGGTGGGTATGGAGGAGTTCGCAGATATGGTGTCTCCACGCATCTTTCCTCCCCTAAAGTAGACGGTACATACATGGGTAGGTGCAGCATTGATGCGCTATGTACATTCACATCCAGACGACAACAGCAAATACATCGTGGTGTGTTGGTGCATAATGGCTCATGGAGCATAAACAGCAACGGAATCCTTGCCGCCATTAATCTCAAACAAGGGTAGGTAGTTCGGGGGTTGGTGCCATGCGGAGTAGTCCATCCACAAGTGAAGGGAGTCCCGCCTACGCCACACCTCTCCCGCAAGCCATCACATACCTCACCCTTGAGGGGGTGTTGATACAAACACTCATGGCACAGTAGCCGTGTCAGGGTCCTCCCTAGACGTTTTGGCCAGCGGGGCTGACGCCAACTTCGCGTGTCGACTCATGACGCAGCGGAGAACGACAGCGAATCATTGGGGGTGAAATCAAAAAAAGCAGTGCGCGCGTACTCCGCCGCCACCCACACGCAGTCCTGCTGCTGGTGGCGCTCTCTAACCCCATCTATCACCGGGAAGAGAACGTCCCACCCACGCCTCGATGTCACCACAGAGGGCAATGAATGAGATGGTCAGACACTCGTCGCGGGGAGAGATCCTATCATCATCACATCATGACGTGTGGCAGCCCCCATCCCATTGCCCGGAGATGGGGGTCAAAAAAAGAAAGAAATACAAAAATATAGCACTTTTCCTGTTGTCCGAGGCCATTGTTTGACTTGTCCTAGTCTACATCCAGAAAGGAGAGCGTCGTTCTTTTGTCTTGGCCACTTTCGTCGTTTCTTTTCTTGGTTGTCGGTGCTGTCGGTACCTCTACTGTTGACAGACCATCCCATGCCGGAAGCAGATACATCGCCATATTTAGCCAGCGCTTTTTTTCTCTGCTGCATGTTCTTTTTGTCCATTGGGGGGAAGGGGGGGAACAGTGGATGGAGAGCAGACTCAACCACTTAAAAATACGGTTATACAGAAACACATCGTAGGCCTACAGCAGTGACCGCTGCCGCACCACAGTGAAGAAGAGGAAACCGGCGCGCAGGTGTCTCAATTGCCTCACATCGTGTGGATGCGGGGGGTGACGGGCGAAGAGTTGGATGGCACACAGATCCTAGCCTAGCTTACCCGTCTACTGCAGCAGCAGCTGCTCGGTCTTCTTGCAGCGCTCCAGGGACTCATCCTCAAGGTTGTGAGACTGAGACGTGTAGTAGTCCGTGTTGCGGAACTGCACATCGTCCGTCACCTCAGTCACGGGGACCTTGCGCATATCCACGGGCTTGCGCAGAGGAACCTCGTTGACGTGCAGGATGCTCACGATATCCTCGACGATGGGCTCCGGGATGGAGGTACCATCGAGGTTCAGCGTGTGGAGGTTGGGGTTCAGCTTCAGCGCGTAGAAGAGCGCCTCACCACCGTCCACGCTGATCTCGTGGTTGCCATCCAGGTAGAGAGCCTCCATACTATGGTTGATGCGGAGCACCTCAGCGATGGCCATGCATGCGCAGTTGGTGATGTCGTTGCCGCCAAGGTCCAGGGCACGCACATCGGTGGTGTCGCGGAGAACCTGGGCGAGCAGGGTGACCTCATCATCGTTGAGGCGGTAGTTGTTCGTCGTACCGTTGAAGTCCAGGGCCTCATCCAGCTTCTGGCCGCGGGAGTGCTGAAGAAGAACCTTCTTGAGCTTCTGGGAGCTAAGGTTCATGGTCAAGAGCTGAGCAATGCGCTCCTGGTTCTCCTCGGACATCGGGTTACCACGCACCTTGAGGGTCTTGATGTTGGGCACCAGCTCAATGCAGTCGATGAACTTCTTGGCAGCGACGTCGTCAAACTTGTTGCGGGAAAGGTCAACAAACTCGAGGGTCTTGCACTCCTCCATAACCTCAGCGATGTAGGGAGAAGAGGCGCTGGTAATCTTGTTGCGGGAAAGGTTCAGCGTGCGGATCGACTTGTTGGTCAACAAGGCGGAGCAGAGGAGCTGAGCAGCATCATCACCGAACTCCTTATCCTTCTGGTGGTGAAGGTCAATCTCAGTGAGTGGCTCGTTCTTCTCCAGCTGGAGAAGCACCTTCTTGAGAGCGAGGGGCTGGTGGTTGATGGCGACCTGGGTGCGGAGGTCGACGGCATTGCCACCACGAATGGTCGTGGGGAAGTTGATCTCCTGAATGACGTCGTTCTGCTTGAGGCCGTTGGTGAGCATCAGGCAGCCGGCAGCGCCGAAGGTGGTCTCCTCGAGCTCGAGGATGCGGAGGGTCTTGTTGATGGGGAACGCCTTCACCAGCTCGGCGATGCACTCATCATCAATGGGGTTCTGGGAGAGCACAAGCTTCTCAATGTTGCAGCGCTCATCGCAGAGAACCTCGGCGAGGGCCTTGCAGCCTTCCTTGCCGATCTTGTTGGAGCCAAGGTCAACCTTGGTCACGTAGGACTTGCCGATGAGGACAGTGCAGAGGCAGACGGTGCTGTCGCTGTTGATAGCCACAGAGCGCTTGGACTCGCTGAGGTCCATCACGGTCATGGATTCGTCAACGTCTAGGAGGCGGTAGTACACGGCCTTCACCTCAGCGCACTCACGGTTCATGTTGCAGGCATCCTGGATCTGGGTCGCAACCTCAGCAGTAACGCGGGAGTTCTCAAACGTAATACGCTCAAGAACGTGGTTGACACGAAGCATATCGGGGTAGGCATTGACGCCCTCGTTGTCCAGCATGTTGTTGCCAAGACGCAGCACGTGAAGCTTGGTGTTCACACGGAGCACGTCGCACAGCTTCTGGGCACCACGGTTGCCAATGGAGTTGTTGGTGAGGTCAATCTCGGTGATGTGACTGTTGGCAGGGAGGATCTCAGCAATGTAGATAGCGCCAATGTCGCCAATGATGTTGTTGGCAAAGTTCAACTTGGTGACAAAGGTGTTGTAGAGCAGGGCCTGGCACAGGAGGCGGACGCACTCGTCATTGATCACGGTATCCTTGGAGGAGAAGTCGAGCTCCGTGACGTTCTTGTTGTTATTCTCAACTAGTGGAAGCACCTTGCGGATGGCCTCAGGGGAGCGGTTGATGGTGATAAGACCACCAATCTCCGTCATAAAGGACTCGGAAATGCGAGGGTTCACGTCGACGTTGAGCACGACAATCTTGGGGTTGGCCCGGAGGGTGGTGATGATAGCAGGAGTGCAGTCATCGCCCAGGTCGTTGTTGGCAAGGTTCACTTCCTCGACGTTGGTGCTCTTCTGCATGAGGCCAAAGAGCTGAGTCACACCAGTGACGGTGATCTTGTTGTTGGCAAGCTCAAGGACACGAAGGGTCGTGTTCTTCTGCATGGCCTTCACAAGGAGGGCGACGGAGTCATCACCAATACCGCTGTTGCTGAGGTTAAGGGTCTCAATCACGGTACTCTCGCGGAGGTAGCGCCACATGAAGCGCATGCACTGGCTGATATCCTTCACCCACTGAAGGTTGATCTCAACGGCAGAGGGGTCCTGCTTGCGCAGTGCCACGACAGCAGCCTTAAGGGCGGGAGGCTGCTGGTTGAGGTCGCACTCATCGTTGATGATGTTGCGCATCTCCTTGGTGACAGAAGTACCACTAAAGTCCCACTCAATAATGGTGTTGTTGGAGTTGAAGACTGTGACCGGAAGTGGGAGGAGGGCGTCATTACCAACGTTGTAGTTGTTCTTGAAGTTGAGGCGCTTGATGCTCGTCTGGTTGCCAAGGTCCGCACCTTCGACAAAGCGGCCAATACCAGCACTGCTGAGTGCGCACTTCTCGAAGGAGACGGACTCAACCTGGCTATCCTTCAGCACTTGACCAATGGCCCACGCACCATTGTCACCGGGGGCGATCTCAGCGAAGTCGGCAAACTTCAGGTCATCAACCTCATGGAGCAGAAACTTCAAGAGGCGGAGGTCGAGCTCGGCGTAGTGCTGGCCAGTAAGGCAGACGTACTCAGCAGTCTTGCGAAGGAGAGCCTCCTTCACGGTAGGGTGGTAGCCCTGACTCTTGGCAAGGAAGGAGAGTCGGAGGGCGTAGTGGGCAGGGCAAGGGTTTCCGCGGAGGTCGAAGCTCGTAGGGTGGGTTTCTCCCTCAAAGAGTGTCAGGAAGGCCTGGGCACCCTCCTCATCAATCTGGTTCTCGGACAGGTGAACCTCGGATAGCTCCGTCCGCGAAAGGAACGCAGCGAGCTCCTTGGCTCCAGCAGAGGTAAGGTTGTTGGCAGACAGGTTCACAGACTTCACTGGGATGGGAGAGTTCTCCATAGCAGTGATGAGCACTGTAAGCTGGTCGTCTGTCAGCTTCACGCTGGAGCAGTCCACATAAGCGTCACCCTTCGACTGAAGGAGACTCAGGGTGTCATTGAACCGAGTCGCTTCTGACATTTTCTCTTTCGTTCACGTTATCAAGCGCAGTATATCTTCGGAAACTACCTGGTAATTAGAGAGGGGAATGAATTGAGTTATTGCGTTGAATTATTAAGTTTTTTGTAAACGTGCCAGTAGAGTAGGTATTTAGCAGCTCTCAATTTCATAATTAATAGAGAAAAACCGTCACGCTGATGGTCATCACAATCGTAACTTACAGAATAAAAACAGCATTCTTACTCCACCAGCAGATAACCTCACTGCTAGACACTTACGGTGTGAGCAGCCGGTATTTTTGCAGAATGACTGAGTTGAACAACACCAAACGTTCATATGCTAACAATAGCCAGAGGCACAAGACGATTTTTTAGCACGATTTACAAGAATAAAACGCAGGGGACAATAGAGAGGTAGGATATTCGTGAGGTGGCATTTGTCTGCATTCGATTGAGATCGTGCGACAATCTATCCGATGGAATAAATCGAGTGGAAATTATTGATACCGTATCTCTAGCAGCAGTATGATCCTCTGTATCACAGACACATCAGTCCCTTCAACTCAAATTTCTCCTCTTCGTCAACGCGCCTGCACCCCATTCACCATAAGCTTACAAAAAAAGTTACATGTGTCCCATGCAACTACCCACCACATTCAGACGAAAAATCGCAGTTGGCGTTTCTGAGCAGGAAGCCTGACAAAAAGATTGGCACATGTTGTGAGTGACCATTTCGCACGATTCACCGAACTATCGCTCAATAACCATAATAAAGGGAAAGAAACACCAAAAGAACGCCAGATACCATGGATCAAATGTATTGTGTTGGGATCGTCCAAATCTCCGATTGAAAGCGACTGGTGCACTCCGCTCCATAATCGCCAAAAGGGCCCTTAAGACACGTCACAGATCTCAAGTGTAGCGTACTCGGCGAAAACTGGTACCTTCGCTACTAAATTCGTTGCCAACCAGCCCACATGCAGTGAAACCATTGTGGATCGAGTAAGTTTAGGCTACGAGTGCAACAGTTCACACGGTGAACAGCAGAAATAATGTACTCAAATTGAGGCACATAATGACGGCACCATCGCACACTTGCGCACTCAAGTAGGAAGCAAGAGATAATACTCTGCTGCAATGTCAAGTCTGGTGCCAACCGCTCCAGACGGCGCAAGAAGGTCTCTGGGGATATCACAGTTCTCATACAGTATTATTTCGTCACATCTGGTAGAATTTACACGCCAAACAATCGCGGATACAAACAGTCATGCAATTATTGAGCGAGGCTACGAACTCCAGTACTGAACGGTTGAAGCGAAAATGTTGCCAAAACCAATCACTTCTTTGTGCAAAAACGATGAGAGAGAGTTGAGCCTTATTTTTTTTCGTGCAGTGGCTGCCTCCCAGGGGAGTGTCAAACATTCATTCCCTTCCCCCATATCTACCTCTCCTCTCGCGTTCGACTATCCTTCACCCAGTAACTGCACTTGAAAGCATAAATAGTGAATTACAAAATGTGGTCCACATATGATTGATTGATTCACACTTCTGCAATCAACTGGAGAGCAGCAGTTATTACTCCATCATATTCTCGGAAGATTGTGGTAGCTGGAACATATCTTTCCACGTTCTGAGATACGTCGAGCAGTGTACATGCGTACGAAAAACGGGCTTGGTTCTCAACCGTGAGATTGACAGCCAAGTCTCAATACAGAGCAATGCTGGTTGACATGCCAAGGGCAATCAGACAGCCAAACAGAAGTCTGTGTTGCAGTAGAGAATCGACAATATGGCGCACATTGTGGCTCACATATCCGCGATCTGTGCGGTTCAGCGATAGGTATTACTCCATCTCGCCATCTTGCACGTCAACAAGTACAGTAAAGCACGAGCGATAATAAGTGTGTTCTGCCCAGCATCAAAATACTCGCATCACTTCGGTTTCATCTATGTGAAATATGTCTGTCATGTCAAATAGTGCCCAACGTCGAAACCCTCATTCGCAGATCTCATATGTAATAAGGCTACCAGCATGAATGGTATGATATCATAACCACAACACTAACAACCAATATCTCTATATTCTTGTGGTTGAGATGAAATGGCAAACCAAAATGTGTCAGTTCACTGGGCACTGTTAACAATATCTTCAGCGCCATGACTGATACCCTAATTGTCAATTTTCAGACAAGAAGACTGAGAATATGGAGGAGAGAACGCACGTCACAAGGAACAGAGATTGGCATTTAGCATTCCTGAAGTTTCGCATCAAATTCCACCGCTTTGGATTGATCTCAGTTATAAAAGCATATATGTTGATATCAACTTTGTTAAAACATTTTTTGAGCCACTCACTCTCAGGAAGAGTCACTTCTACGACAGTTTTGACAGTGCGGAGGTCCAATTTTTCTTTTAAGCTGGTAAAGAAAACAGCAAATAATGCAGAGTAATACGAAAGTGGCCGTCAGCAAATGTCACAATCTTTGGTACTCGAGCATCAAAAGTAATCGATCTTCTGGGAAATACATGTATGCATTGAATCGTTCTGTCCATTGTTTTGGTTTGCCGAATTACAATACTACTATTGTGAAGTAGTGAGCCCGGCACTTCCGAAAAATGGGCATGAAGAATAAATTGACAGCAGGAAAACAACGCTTGTGGAGAGCACAAGGTCATCAATTTTCCCTATCCTCAACAATAAGTGATTTATTCGACAAACTCTTCAAGCGAAGAGAAGATCTCAACCAAAATTCATGCTAACACGCCGCACCTCCAATTGTAATTGATTGGATCTTCGGTTTGACAGAACAAATTTAGTAGCATTGCGCCATCCTTCAGCATCCATTTGCCCACAGCATATGCCGCATCCCAGCTGCAACTAACATCTTCGTCTCGCGAAATGACAAAAAATGGCAATCCCTTATAACCTGGGCTACCGATGCGAACTAGGGGATATCGAGTTATGCTGAGAACCACCCACTCGCAACCCCCACCCTCCCGCTCTCGCGGTGAGGGATCGACACACGGAGCGCAACGATCCATACTGCATCAACAACGCGGATGGGACCCACGCAGAGTTTTACTGGGGTGCGGCCGGGGGAACCTCCAACAATTCCAAACGACCCCCCACCACAACAAAGACCAACACGCACAAACAAATATCCAGTCCCACAAACACGAAAAATAAAAAAGAGCCCCCCCGCCCAAGGTTGTTGAATGAATCGCGGCACGCATCTCGCCTGACGAGGGGCGGGCCCCGCCCCCAGCCCCGAACGAGCAGGAGCAGGGGCCGCGCCGCCAACCGGGGGGATTTTTAAGCGGAATCACCCCAACACCCCGCGAAAGCGAAGAAGCCCCCGCCCTATCCGCCGAGAGGGGGGGTTGGAACAGCGCGGGGGGGCGGGGGCGGAGCGCGCATTACCCCAGGCGCCCCCGACGCAAAGCACGGAAATTTGAGTTGAGGGGGGGGGCGGTTCTTACCAGCTCCTGCCGGATTTCGCGCCGCCAGCCGAGCCAACAACACACCAGGATCGCGAAAAAGCGACCGCCCCCCCCCCCATAAAGCCAAGGGCGGAACGGCATTCGCAACAAACGGGGCGGGGCACCACGGGCACCCAAGAAAAAAAAAACCGGCCGCCCCAAAGGCGCGCGGGGAAACTTTTTTGCGGGAGCAAACCACCCCGGGCCCCCAACGAAAGGCCAAACGGCGGGACCCGGCGAGGATGAGGGCCCCACCACGGCGGAAACAAAAATTCCCATAATCTGTTTTTCGGCCCCCAACACCCCGCCACAAAATAGCGAATCGCATTTCAGCGATGGGGCGCCGCACAAAGCACGCGGGGGTTAAAGAAGGTTTGGATCAGCGGAAACAAATACGGTTTGCGATTCCAGAAGTAACTCGCACTTGATCCACCCACCTCGCGCGACAGTGTAGCGCGCACTTTCTCCGGTTGCGGGGAAACTCTTTCACGCATTTTGGCAAATGCGGAAAACTTAGCAACGCCGCCCGCCGCCAATGTTCCAAAAGAGAGCAAAGGGCGGGGTGCCCGCGGATAAACACATGCGGCCCACGAAATTAGAAGGGCACCAGCGAGCAGAAGCAGAAGAAGCCGCGCGCGAGGACAAAAAACGCGGCATTCATTCGCAGCCCTTATTTTGAATGGAGGGGCGCCAATAGTCGGCCCGGTGCACAATAAGAAGGGACAGACATTTTTGGCGTTTTGCGCGGCTCCTATAGTGTAGCGGTTATCACCTCGGACTCTGAATCCGATAACCCTGGTTCGAATCCAGGTAGGAGTGCTTTTTTCGGGTCAGTGGTCTTTGAATGTGCTCGGCGGGTGAGGGGGAAAGAATCTCTTTAGAGAGAGGCGCGCGCGCGGCAGGCCGTGGCGCGATGGGGGCGAACTGGTTCTCCCGCGACCCGTGCGCGGCGGGGAACAAAACTTCCAGTTTCCACTCCGTCGCAGCCACGCACTCATCCAGCCCACGCTGCTTTTGTTGCAACGCCGCAATTGGCAAGCACGTCCGCGGATCGATCCGCACGTGCAGCGCCCATTTCATTAGCCAACTGCATTGGTGAGCCAAAACTGCTGGGACGGGCGGCCCTCCACTCAAAACGGCCCTCCGGAGAGGAGCAGCGCGACGCGTACAAGCATAAGACAGTTCATCCTCGGATGTAAGCACGGCTCCTATAGTGTAGCGGTTATCACCTCGGACTCTGAATCCGATAACCCTGGTTCGAATCCAGGTAGGAGTGCTTTTTTGTCCTTACCTTTTTTCAGAGATGGAGTGGAAACAGACGAGAAAATCGAATAGACGCCGGGAGGCCAAAGGGAAGACAGAGGCAGAAACGCGGAGGCAGTCAAACAGATTTCGTTACCCGGCAAGTTACTGAGGGAAATCTCGCTGGCATCCCAGCCAAGTCATTCCCCCACTCAGTTATCAGAACACAGCCATTAGTCTTTGTTTGTTGTTGTGGCCTTTCATCAGAACATTGAGCCTGAGAAGGCGTCCACAAGGCACCCGGGGTAGGACACAAGGTGGTTAACGGTGTATCGCACCTTGTTCTGTGCCTCTGCCAGGGCATTGAGGTCATCACCCAGGGCATCGCCGAGGCGCGCAATCAAGTCACCGTGGGATCGGACTACATCAGCCAAGATGCCCTGGACGAGATCAACCTTATCCTGACGCAGAATCCAAAAGGTGAGAAAGCGCAGTGTGGCACCGAGGCACTGCCTCATGCGATCAATCTCGGCCTCGGTGTACTCACCATCCTCGACGTAGTCCACGATACGCTTCACCTCGAGGTCCAAGACCTGTGGGCTACGGCAGTGTTCCGTCAGGTAGTTCATGAGTGCCACGTGATCCTCCTGGAGGAGCATCTGTTGCACCGGAGTGAGGGCGGTCAAATCGGCACTGCGCATGCGACCCGAGCTATCCCCATCGGCGTTGCTGCTGCTGCCACCGTTGTTAGCCACCACAATGAAGGTTGGCCGCAGCTCTTGTGTGGTGGGAAGGAAGAAGGGAACATCCTTCTTCTGCGGGGGAAGCAGTGGCTGGTTCTTCTCCTTGATTTGGTCAAGGAGGGTGAGGTTGAACCACGTATCTCGCTTGATGCCAGCAAGGTGAAGACCCTCGGTGGGAATTGCATCGAGTGCCTCCCACTGAGCCTTCTCCCGGGCACGTTGGGCGAGCGCCACATCGTTGGCGGGGTTAAAGAGCTCCGCCTCGGTGTCCTCCGTCTTCTTCGTTGCCGCAGCAGCATCCTCATCCTCATCCTCATCCTCCTCACGACTCTCTGACAGGCCATGCTGGGTGGGGAAGTGGAGCAGGGGAAGCTCCTCCACAGCGCGCTTCTTTGGCTCCCGCACCACCTCGGGCACGAAGCCGTAGCGCAGATGATTCACCCACAAGACGGCGCCCACCTCACCGGCGTGTGTGGTGCTCAGGAAGAGCGCGTCGGGGTGGTAGCTGAGACTGAGGGCAGGGGAGGCTAGACGGTATTGGCCCACACAAGCGGCGGCGGCGAGGTCCCAGAGGAGTAGCGCGCCATCCCCACTCGAGGACACCACGTAGCGTGAGGTGTCGGGGGAGAGGGCGAGGGCGGTGATGTGGCTGTTGTGGCCCTCCAGCTCACGCACCGGGGTGAGGAGCTCTTCGGCGGTGAGGCCAACGTCGGGGTTGCAGTGGTACACGCGAATCGTCATGTGCTGTGCCACAATCATCAAGGAGCTCGTCTGGTGCACGCAGGAGCAGCTGATGGGTTGGCCGGTATGAATCACCTCACGCAGCTTACCGCTCCCGAGCTCCCACATCTTGATGGCACCATCCAGAGCCGCGCTGAGGACAATGTGATTGCCACAGGCCACCTCCACGCACTCCACCGAGCTCTGGTGCGAGCGGTTGGCCGCCGCGCCAAGCGAGGGGTCGAGCAGCTGGCGGATGCTGCGGCTTTGAAGGTTGATGATGGATACATTGCCGCTGGAGTAGCCCACGACGGCGAAGTTGCCGCAATCGGAGATGGTGACGCAGCGCGCGGTGTGAGAGGTGGTGGTGATGCCCGACAACTTCATCTCCATGCTTCGGCTATCCATGCGCCAGCCACACATTTGCGACGAGGCGCTGTGAATGGAGGCGATGCTGGACCATTGGTAGTTGCGTGTCGTGCAGGTGGCGAGGGCGGTGGCGGGCGGCATCTTCAGCGCCTCACGGCCTAGATGGAGGTCTCTGCCCTTCTTGCCCAGTTTGCCCTGAGAGAGCTCCCAGCTGGCGCGGTCGGAGAAGAGGTGGGTGGCGCGCACGGCACGGTCATTGCCCGCCGTGATGAGGAGGTCGGAGTTGTAGAAGCGTGCGGTGGTGCAGCTTCCCATGTGGCCCCGCCGCTCACGTGTGAGGACCGCGAGCCCATCCACGGTATCGAGGCGGAACTGCATCATGGCGTTGTCTGCCCCACCCGTAACGAGCAGCATCTGTGCCTCCTTGGGCTCCTCAAAGACGATGAGGGAGTGGACCGCGTTCATGTGCGGGGTCTCGAGCACCTCCGTCGCGGAGCGCACCTGCTTGCTGCGGGTGAGGAGGCCATCCATGCTGCGTTGGGTGAGATCCCACATCACCACCTCTCCACGACTCGTGCCCGAGACGAGGAGGCCCTCCTTATCCACGCGGAAGGTCAGGGCCGTCACCGCTGACCCGTCTTGGTGCTGAAAGGTGGTGATGGCCTCATCACTGCCGCAGTTATACACTACCACCTTGCCCGCACTGGTGCCGTACGCAATGATGTCGGTGTAGGGGCTGCAGCACAAGGATAGAATAGGGTGGTGGGCCTCCTTGCGCTCCGCGTACCACACGCACTCACCAGTCTTGAAGTTGAAGAGCTGGAGGGAGCCCTCCTCGGTGGCGAGGAGGAGCTTGTTGGTGTAGCCCGGCAGCAGCTGCATCGCCGTGGCAGTTTCGCTCTTCTGCACGAGCATCTCCTGCAGCACCTCACCCGTCTTGATGCGTCGGACCGCCACCCGCTTATCCTCGCCCAGGACGAAGAGAAGATCATCGCGGGCGAGGAGCTGGCGCACACGCGGCTTCGTCATCTCGTGATGGCATTGGGACCAGAGCGGCTTGTGGTGCACGAAGGCGTGGATGCGGGGGCCCTCCCCGACGAAGCGGTACTTGCCCGCCTGTGCCACCGTCTCGACGAGGTCGAGGAAGGTTGGCCCGCCACGAATCATGGCGAGCTCCTTGCCCTTGTATAGCTGAAAGCTGCGGCCAGCAGCCACCATCAAGACGGGGTTGCCGTAGAGGAGGGTGGCGTGGATGGGCACAGGGCCGCACACGGAGCCCACCACACGAAAGGGCTCGAATGCCTCCATCCTGTGTTGATGCGGTGCAACGACACACAACAAGACACAAATGTGTGCGAGGAAAACCAACCACACGTGTGCTGGAGTACGGTGTGTGTTGGTGGGGTGAGGGTGTTGTGCTTGAGGGCTGTTGTTGTTGTTGTTGTGTGTTGGTATGTGGGGTGAAGTCAGCCAACAACTCGTTCTTTGACTTCTTCATTGTGGAGAAAATGAATACGGAAGGTTGATGAAAAGTTAGAGAAGATACACAATCAGCCATGGCACATCTTGACGCATTGTTGGCGGCAGAATCCTGAATACTCTTGTCACCCGACGCACACAATGTTGAGCAGCAGCAGGTCGTCCGTTGGCCTACGTCACTCCGACGAAAACAAGCATGAATAAATATGCCTCTCTCTCTCTCCCTCTCCCACACGCACGCACACATGCCGAAACAGGTTCAGAAAACAATGTCCCACGATTGTGGTCGGTTAATAACGCACGCACTCGTGAATTGTTGTAGGAGTATAGAATGGAGGGAGAGGGGAGCACAACCATCAACGTGGCATCATCATCATCACCTTCATCACCACACCGTTGAGCAAACCCCCAAGCGGGAGGAGCACCAACAACCGAAAAGGACAGGCCAGAACAAATAAGCCACTTCCATGAAAGCATAAGGCTGGTGAGATGGTGGCGGCGGTGGTGTACGCGTTGACGAGGATGATGATGTGTGTATCTGTGCTGGCACACTGAGGTAAATGGAGGTGGAAGGAGCACACCCTGTGGAGCTCTGCAAAAATGGGTTGGCAGAAGACCGTCAAGAAAAAACAAGGGGAGAAAATAGAGCAGCCAACAACCACATGACGTTGTTAGTCGCTCGCACTACCGTCAAACTCGAAGGGCAGCGAGGAGGCGAAGGTGAGTGGGTTGGGGTGCGGGTCCACGTGATGGCTCGACGGCTCCACAGGACGCGGGACGAAGGTGGGGCGGTGCCAATCAAAGGGTTCGTTGCGAAAAGGTTCCTGGCTCTCAGACGAGCTCGTCGGCCGCTCCGTTGCTTTCATGTGCTTGATGGTGTCGGCGCTGGAAAAGCGGCGTGAGTTGGTGGCGGCGAGTGCAAACCGTTGCAGTGCCTCCTTCACGGTGAGGAGCACCATCACCTTTGGGGAGCAGAAGGCGGTTTGATCCACCATGTAGGCCTTGTTCTCCTCCTTGTGTGGGAAGCGCATCTCGCCAAAGTTGCAGGACCAACGCTCGAGACGGCGGCTCTGCCCGAGGAGATCCACCCCGCCCACGACGAGGAGCTCCATCTCAACCGAGCGATGATAGTGTACCGGCTTGGTAAGGCTGGCCATCCGCACGCAGAGGAACGTGGCCTTGGAGCAGCCGTGTGTTCGCACCGAAATGGGGAGGTCCTCAGGCACCGGAACATGAATGGTGGGCAAGGTGGCGATGATGCCCTTTGGCACCACATCGCCCATCCGCACGACGGGGTGGCTGCGGTCAAAGCTGTACTCTTCATATTTGCTATGCACGGTGATGCGGGTGACGAGGTGCAGCTCCACCTTGCCAATATCTGCCTTCCCCTTGCTGTTGTCAATGGTGAGGTTCAGCGAGAGCTGGTGTTTTTGGCCTGGCGTGAGAACCGCACTCATCATATCCACGCGCAGAGGTATCATGCGCGAGCCGGTGAAGATGCCGAAGCGGAGCGGAACAACAAAGATGTGCGAGCACCGCTCCATCTCACAGTCATAGGGCTCGAGCTCTCCCCCGGGCAGACCTTGTTGGGCCGACGTGAGGCTGGCACGATCAAAGAAGGCTTGGCGAGATTGCACATCGTTGAGCTCCGGAACGTAGTTGCCTTGCATCATGGGGCCATCTTCAGGACGACACACGGGCACCGACATCTTCTTGGAGGAGCGGCTGGTGGAGCTGCCGGGCGTCGCGGCATCGAGACGTTGTTGGCGTGGCACAGATGAAGGAGGCGTGGCGCTCGCGTTGTTGTTGTTGTTGCTTGTGGTGGTGGTGGTGCCGTTGATGGGCGCCAACAAACTCAGTGCGCGACGAATACGCGCACGGTTTTGACCATCGCGGTGCTCATAGTCCGCCTGCCGCCACTCATGCATAATGTTTCTTGGATAGAGCTCATCGATGCGGAGGGTGTGGCGAAGTGTGCGCTCCTCGCGACGCAGCGCCTCCATGCTGATATCTGGGCCGTAGTAGTCCGTGGCGGTGGCGGTGGTGATGCTTCCCTCCATCGGGGCGTTTTGCAAGGGTGGCGGAGAGGAGGATGAGGTCTGTGGCCGCGATCCATCCTCATCACCCTTCTTCTTGTTGCTGGAGCTCCTGCCGTTCATGCGCGCCCGCTCCGCCTCCTCACGTTGGCGCTGAATCCCCTCCATCGTTTCCACCCAGCGATGAAGCGGGAGGGGCAGCGGCTTCACCTCCACCGGCACCTCCTCCGACACGAGGCGCTTGCCACTCACCAAGCACAAGTCTGCGCAGAGCACATACCACAAGGCACACCGTGCGTTTCCTGCGTCGTACACCTTCAGGCTGGGTGGGATGGTGTAGGGCAGCACCACAAAGAAGGGGAAGGTATACACGCCCTCCTCCATGGGCAGTGCGGCGTGGCACAACTCCTGAAGATGAGGATAATCCAAATCATCGGCCTGGAGACTGCCGTTGGTTCGGGAAGAATGAGAATGGTGATGGCGATGTTGGGTGTTGTTGGCCTCTTCGCCGCCGTGTGGGGCGTGTGGTGGTGGGGCCGCAGCGAGGGAGGCACCCGGTGAGAGCCACGTTGCACCACCTTGTGGTGGTGTGCCAATCAGCTGGATGCGGTCGTTGAGGTACACCGACTTCTTCGCTTCGGGATTCACGTCAACGCTCATCAGCCCGCCAATCACCGCCCGCTCGAGGCACTTGAAGGAAACGGCGAGGGAGGCGAGGGCCGTGGGCTCGTCGCGGTGGCGGTAGCCGCAGCGCACCTCCACCACACCGCGGAGAACGTCGCCGGGATACACATCCCCCTCACGGACGTGCACGGCCACCTTCACACCACGTGAAATAAAGAGTTGTGATGTATCCATCCTCTGCTGTATGTGTGTGTGTGTGTGTGAGGGGATGATGCTAGTTGGGGCAGAACAACGATGTTGGGCGATGTTGGGTGTATTGTTAGTTGTTGTTTTTTTTGGTGGTTGTTGTGTTGTATATGGAATATATGTCTTGGTATCTCAACCAACGTATCTGTGTCGTGGGTGTTGCGCGAGGCAATAACGTTGATCCTCCACGCACGCGCCACGCACAGCTCCTGTGAGGGGGAAAAAAAACTTCAGCCGAAGTCGCCGCGTCAAACCGCGGGTAGATGCTACAACAACACAGAAAAAAAAGAAGATGATGATGTTGATGTTGATGATGATGATGATCACACGTGTACCAATGAATTGTGTTTAGATATGATGATGATGATGATGATGATGATGATGTGTGTAGCTCAGCCCGTTGCGTCAGCGCGTGGTGGGCGACCGAGGATGGTTCTCATCACCTCTGATGTACTACGACCCTCCACAAAGTAGGCGCGCTGTTGCTTCAGAACGAAGTAGGCCAATCCGCAGGCTGGCGCGAGCACGAACAACTCACGCACGCCGCGCGGGAGTTGTTCCAGAAAAACGCCCAAGCTTGAACGTTGCCAAGCATCTTGTGTAGCGTGTGTGCTCTTCTGCCGTACGCACATGTGAATGGAAGAGGAGGAGGTGCAGCTCCATCGTGATGCGCGGCACACACGAAGTCGGCCAGACATCTTCACGCCTGCACACAATACAAATGAATGAGGGCTACAGAAGGGGGAGGAGCTTGGGTAGGGAGGAGTGAGGTACGTGCAGAGGAGGTTGATGGATGGTGTGCGTGTCGTGGTGCATGTGTGTTGTGACGTTGTTAGTGAAGGAATGGTGTACGAGATGATGATAAGAGGTGCTGGCTGGTCCATCATGTTCAGCAACATGTTTGCCAAGCCACCACAGCCAGCACACACACACACCACACACACATTGCAGCCTTCCATGCATCGTGTGGCGCTTACGTCTGCCGCAGTGTGCGGCGCTTCTTGATGGGCGGTGGTGCGAGCGGTGTGGGTGTGTGGCTGGCTTCCTCACTTGCATCTCCCTGCGATGGCAGGAGTGCGGGCCCGCCCGTTGATCGCCGTCCTGCCGTTGTGGTGGCCGAGGTGGCGGTGGTGATGGAGGCCACCTCATCCACGCCCGAGATGCTTGATGGCGATGGACCCTCCTCCTCCTCTCCTGCCCGTGAGGGCCGTGATGGAGTAGTGATGGCACCTGCGCCGGCCCCACTCATGTTGGCCACACGTACCGGCGCACGCCGTTGTGCGTCGAGGTCGTGCGTTTGCTCCAGGACGATGGCCAAGGTGGACCGAAGAAAGTGAATCTCGTGCGAGACCAAGTTGGTGAGCTTGATGCCCGGGATGGGGCCCTCCTCCTCAAAAACCAACATGCGTTGGCGCAGCTTGTGTTGGCGCAGAGCGCGCAAATCTCCCACGAGACGGATGAGATCCTCCTCCGCCTCTCCCGCCTCGGTGATGAGCTTCGCCACCTCAAAGAAGAAGAAGGGAAGACTGGCAAAGGCGGTGCTCGCCTGCTCCTGCTCCAACAAGGCCGTCACCTCCGTCAAGCGCAGGTAGCTGGGTGGGCGTAGTGTGCAGGTGCTGGTGTGGTGTAGGTGCAGTGCGAGCCACAGTGGCACCTCCACGGCCAAGTTGGGCTCAAAAGGGCCGAAGCCGCCCTGGATGGCATCCACCCGCGGCAGCGAGAAGCGTGGGACGATGGTGATGGACTCACTCATCGCCACAAACGTGGAGTAGTGCAAATCGTGAAAGACATCCGCCTCGGCACGGGCAGAGGAGGTGGCTGCTGCTGCACGTGGGTCAGCCATCTATGCTTCAATGTATGTTGCTGTATTTGTGTTTGTGTGTATGAAGGAGTGGTGCAATAAATGTATTCGTGTGTCGCTTCGTTAATCGGAGAAGACGCACACCCCACTCGGCCCCCGTCTCTCTCTCTCTCTGTTGATGGAGCTATGATGGCAGTGCAAGTAAGAAGCGGGAGCATACATTCATGATGAATCAGCCACACACACAATGAAGAAGGAATTCATAATGTTGGTGTTGTTGTTGATGGCTGCCGTTTATGGCAGAAGGAGGGCAGGAACCACAACACAACGCAACGCAACATCCTCGGGCTGCACAATTATATGCACCGAAGTAAATGAGTGTTGTTGTGAAGATGATGATGATGATGATGGCTTACTACTCCACGTGGTCGTAGAGGAACGAGGCCACCAGGTAGCGCAGCACAAAGCCCATGGCGCAGGTGATGATTTGCAAGCCCAACACCACACGCGTCAGCTGCTTCTCCGTGAGGTCTCCCGTCACGAGGAGGATGGCGTTGAGCAATGTGTAGTTGCCGCTGTTGTGCAGCACATCGCGCTCCTTCACCCACGTCGGCACACGATGGCGTGGGCACACAACAAGACCAAACAATTGCGGCAGCGAAATGATGAAGTTGATCAGTTGTGGCACGAAAAACAGCATCAACGTCTTGCCATAGACGCCCGTGATGGCGGCCACGGCGAGGACGGTGCCGGCGAAGTAGGTGAAGCTATCGCCAACAAAGATGGTGGCGGGATAGCGGTTGTAGCGCCAGAGCGCCGCACTCACGCCCATGAAGGGGCCGAGGAGCATCAAGGCACGAAGAGGTGCATCGGTGGTTGGTGATGATGATGCTGTTGTTGCGTGGTCTTGTGGGCGTAGCTGAACGAGATTGTGCAGCACCGAGGCGGCGGCAATCACCAGACTTTGGCCCACCTCGAGCCCGTTGATGCCGGCGAGGATGTTGATGCTGTTCGTGCAAAAGATGCAGAGCAGCATTTGGTAGAGGAGATAGAGTGGCCCCAGATAGAGGACGAGGGTGATGGAGCTCGTGCCACTGCCACTTGGTGCGATGCAGTTGTGCTGCAACAACCACGCAAATGGGTCTTGCAGAAAGGAGTTAATCTCTTCCATCCACATGGCGTAGATGGGGAGCTCTCCAGAGGCCGCCGATAGTGATGATGATGAAAATGATGTGGCAGAACGTAGGCTCCACATGGCCTCTGCATCACGTACATCCATCCCAGCCAGTGTTAAGGCGGCACGGGTCAAGGCGGGTGGCACGAGGACGTACAAACTTCCGCGGTAGGCCAAGATGAAGGCCAGGGAGCCGAGCGCGGAGAGAAAGATCTTGTGCCGCCAACGCACATCCAACACATCATCTACAAATCCAAGGAGGAGCATCACCGTGATGGTGGTGATGGCACCCGCCATGGTGTGCGTATCTCTGCCCTCCAACAGCACAATGAGGAGGGTCAGAACGCAGAGAAAGACGGCACCGGCCAAGATGCCGAGTGATTCGGGAATGGCCCGGGCGGCGAAACGTGCATCACGTGCGATGCCATCGTGGCCTTGCGTGGCGCGAAGCGTTGCGAACTCAGCGCGCTCTGTCGCGGTGGTTTTATTCATATCGATGCCGTAGAGATTGCGGGAGAAGAGTGTTTGGGCGGCGGCAGGAATGTAGTGGAGTGTGACGAGATAAGCCACGAGGGCGGCGGCGGTGATGAGCAACAACGTCCAGCCGTGAAGGGCGAGGATGGAAGTCACCGCTGCGATGCACTCATCCATCATCGTGATCCTTCTTCCTCCGTGTGTGTGGTGATGATAATGGTGGCAGATGGCCGTGTGTGTCTGGCGATGCCACTCTCACGGACCCTACGTGTTGCTACAACACAGAGAAGAAAGGGGGGAGAGAGAGAGAGAGAGATTAGAAGTGCGTGTTGGCCATCACACACATCATTCACAGAGTGCAAGGCAAATTTGTTGCTGTGGTGAGTGTTTGGTATCTGTAAATGGAGAGAGACGTTGATCGCAATAACAAAAAGAAAAAAATAAATCGAGCAAAAAAAATTTCACAATCTGGTGTGGTGGGTATGTCACCAGCCAATTGTGTGGCAACTCAAGCAAAGTTGGCGCGATCATGGATGCGCGTCGCTCATGTTTGGTGGCGCAGCATCATGATCATGATCATCAAAATTCATATCTTCATGAGCTGATGATGATTGGTTGGTTGTGCTGCTCCACTAGTGTTTTGCGATACGCACCACAACCTTTCCGTAGCTTGTACCTGAGTACAAGTGATCCACCGCATCGGCGATGGCCTCAACACCCACAAACTTGGCCTTATCAATGTGCAACGTGATGCGCCCGCTCGCCGTTTCTTCGAGGAGCGTCTTCATGTACGTCGGGCACACGGAGCGGTAGTGCGGGAGGAAGAAGCCGTGGATGGAAGCGCTACGCACGAGCAGAAACATGGGCAGTGGCCGACCACCGGGCTCCTTAAAGGCCACGGCGGTGCTTCCGTCTTGGTAGGAGCTGATGGAGCCAATCACAATGATGCGGCCGTGCAGGGCGATGTGCTGCACCGCCGTGTTGAAGGTATCACCGCCGACACACTCATACACCACATCGAGCCCCTGTGGGGCATACTCGGTGAGCTTCTCATCCAACGATTCCGTCTTGTAGTTGATCACCTCATCACAACCAATGCTCTTTAGAAAGGCCACCTTGTCAGCGCTGGAGCAGGTGCCAATAACCTTGCACCCGTAGTGATGTTTGAGCAACTGCACCGCCATCTGCCCGGTGCCGCCCGCTGCTGCCGTCACGAGTGCAACCTCTCCACGTTTTGGGCGGCCCTCCTCCCCAATCGCGACCGCCGCGGTCAGGGCGCTCACGGGCAGGACGAGCATCTCTGGGCGATCATCCGGCACCGGCACACACGCAGCGGCCGGTACACTGAGAAACTCAGCAAAGCTGCCCGTGTGGCTAAAGGCCACGAAGCTCCCCACCTTGATGTGTGCCACGCCTGCACCAACCTGCACCACCTTGCCGAGGCCTTCGAAGCCGCAGTCAAAGGGCGGCGCCACACCCTTGAGGTAGGCGCCCTTTGTGAAGTTGAGGTCGCTGGCGTTGATGCCGGCATACGTGGTCTCCACGTAGACGTGGTCGGCTGGGGTGGTGGCGTTGAGGGTGGCCGAAACAACGGCCGTGGCCTTGCGGAAGTCACCCGTCAAGGAAGTCACCGAGAGCTTCTTGAAGTTGGTGAAGCTGGACATGTTGTGTGTCTGTGTGTTTATGTGTGTGTGTGTGTGAGATCTATGGTTGTAAGGTGGAGTAAAGAGAGGGCGCTGAGACACAACTCAATCGTCGTGGGTTATACATGCATAGAGAGAGAGATGTGCATGTAGTGGATGTTGGGCTGAATGTGACGGTTAGTCCTCCCACATATCATCATCATCATCATCATCATCACCATCGCTGGTGGAGCTCGCGCTGTCTGTGGATGCCTCCTTCTCATCGTCCTCTTCATCGTCATCGTCGGATTCAGCGATGCGCGATGGCTCACTGCTGTTGGTGTCTTCATCATCATCACCATCGGCATCATTCGCAATATTATTGTTATTGTTGTTGGCAGTTGCACCTTTCGTGATGCCCTGAGCCACTTCGCGCAGGTTCCATAGTTGCTCACTCTTCCGCGGCGCGAGCTTCGCCAAGAAGGACGACGCCGTAGAAAACACCTCCTTGGAGAGGATCGCATCATTCTCATCATCATCATCATCATCATCATCATCCACGGCAGATGATGCAGCCTTTGCACGCTTTTGGTCTTTTTCGAGTGCCACACGCAGGTGGCGCGACGTGCCCGATGGCGCCTTCTTCTTCTTTGTTGATGATGCAGATGCGTGGAGGTACTTCTCTGTGAGAAGACGCTGGAGCAGCTCATCATCATCGTCCTCATCCTCACGTGGACGCTTCATCGATCCCTTCACCGACTTCTTCTTCTTGGCATGTTCGTTGCCCTTGACGGAGGTGGTGGATGATGAAGTGGATAGAGAGGGGCGCTGACGCCGCTCCTCCCGCTTCACGGCCAACTTCTTCTGCTTAAGTCGGCTCAGTTGTCGCATCTCTAACCAAAAAAAAAGAGAAACACAATAAAAGGAAGAGGAGAGAGAGCACATGGATTGATGCATCTACCACGTACACATACACACACACACACACACACAGACATACCAGCATAGGCAGCACACGAGAGAGCACACGGCGTTGTTTGTTCGTCCATGATGCCACAAAGATTGGCCATCTCTATCTACATGCATCCTCAACCAAACGTACGCACATGATTCGTGTTGGCTATCATGTGTAGGTGTACGTGTGCGCGGCGATGCGGAGGAGGAGGCACGTCTCTAGCGTCTGCCCTTGTTCTTCCCCTTGGCCTCCGCCTCCGCCGCCGCCTTGGCCGCCGCCGCCAACTTCTTCTGCTTCTTCTTCCACTGCTTCTTCAGCTTCACCAACGCCATGCGCGTGAAGAGCGACTTGATGGCAGATTCAATGGTGGAGGCTGACGTGTACTGCTCAGACTTCTTGTTTTCTAAGTTGGTGGCCTCCTCCTCCTCCGTGTGCTTCTTCGTGTCGCGCTCCACCTTGAGCTCCTTCTGCGAGACATCCTCACGCTCGAACTCTGCAAGACGATCGGCGTACATTTGCCGCGTCTGTTCGGCATCAATCTTTTCCGACTCCATCTTCTTGATCTCGCGCTGATTCTTGCGATCCCAGTCGGCAGCCTTATCATCCATCACCTGTGCGCGCTCCTTCAGGTGATTGGCAAAGAGCTCAAAGGTGCGGTTCTCCACTTGCACAAGATGTTGTTGGCGATTCATCTCCATCGTCACGATACGATCCTCGTCGGCGGCCTGTCGCTGTAAGCCTTCGGTGGCGGCCTCCACTTGCGCCTTGGCCTCATCACTGCGCTCCTTCAGCCGCCGCTTCAGGTCGCGAAGCTGGATGCGCAGTTGGTTGATGCGCGCCCGACGCTCGGCGAGCTCCTTCTCCTTCATGCTGCGCTCCATCATCAAGTCGCTCTGAAGCTGCTTCACGTTTTGGTTCAGCTCACGTTCCTTGCGAACGAGATCATCGGCCCAACGTTGTGCCGCCTGCTCCTGCAAGATCTTCCGCGCGAAGCGTTCGTAGCTCGAAATGAGCGGGATGCGCGGCAGCGGTGCGGCAGCCTTGGCGGTGCGGATGGACTGCATCGTGCCAAAGCCCTTCATGATGGGAGGTGCCTGACTACCGTCGGCGGCGCTCTGCTCCGCACCCGGGCTCATCGAGTGGCAGCTCGCCGTGCGGAGGATCGCGGCCATGTTTCCATGTTGGCCCACGCTCGCGGCGGAGGTAAGTGGGGCCGTGTCGGAGCCACCACGCTTGGATTCCTGGTAGCCCGTCGTGAGCTCCGCCACGGTGGATTGCAGCAAGTGAATGAGCTCGCGACGTTCATTGCTGATCTTGTTCCAGTTGTCTGCGTCATTGGGGTTGTCCTTGAGTTGCGTGCAGAGCACCTTGTTGTGGTCGCGGAGCTTCGCACTCACCACCTTCAGCTCATGCAACAAGGCCGCCTGTTCGGGGTTCTTAATGTGTGAAAAACACTGGTGATCGAGCACCGGCTCTGTGCCTCGTGGTCGCACCTTCTTGGTGGCCTGAAGGAGCTCGCCATAGCGGGCCTCAAGCACACGCTGCTCGGCGAGGAGCTCCGCCACGGTGGGGCGCCCGCGGCGCTGAACGTTGGCCGTTGCCATCAACGCCGCCGTCACGGCAGGCGCGGTCTTGCGCAAAAGTTGGCCCTGTGGGCCCTCAAAGGTGGCGGCGCCACGTGTGGTGCCAACACGCTTTGTGCCGAGCATGTTGGAGGCGATGCTATCCGCCTCTGCCATTCGCGTGGCCTCGGCCGCTGCAGCAGCCGCGGCCTCCTCATCCAAGGCCGCCGGGCAGGTTGTATCAAGCAGTGTGAGGAGCTGAAGACGCTCCACGGCCTTCTCGAGCACCGCCACCACGCGGTTGGTGGTGAGGAAGCTCATGTGCGGATCAAAGTGGAGCTGGCCGAGATCGAGAATCTGCGCCGCCACGAGAGCGGTGTCGGTGGGGCCGTCAGCCACCGCGGTGGAGGAGGCGCCGTTCATGCGGCTCGCCGACTTGCCGCCAGCGTTGGAAGTAGAGGCAACGATGCTCGTTGCGGGGTCAGCCGCCGTGGCGGTGTTGGCCATGCTAGACATGAGGTCACGTAACACTCGTGTATGGGGGGGAAGTGAAGATGATGATGTTGATGTACCTACAACAACAACAACAACCTACTTGTGTGTGTGTGTTTAGTTGGATGTATGTGCTGTGGAGGGGTTTGCCCTCAGCAGCGTCAGTGTTGCGTGGTACCCCTCAGACACTGCCAATGAAGACTACAACACAATGAAGGCAAAAGAAGAAGTGTGATGGATGGGTGATCATGGAGCTCCATCATGGAGTGAAGTGAAGTGAAGTGAAGTGAAGAAGGAGGTGCGTCAGGTTGTTAGACGTAGGATTATGGCGCAGGCACCAACACACACCTACACACACACACACACAACGGAGTGGATGGTGTGTGTTGGTTGGGTGCCACCGCGACCAAACTTATGAGTTCTGCTGCCACTCCGAGGCACACACCGTGCACTGGTAAAAGATGGTCTGGCCCTCATCCGCACTACGTGTCTGCCGTGAGAAGGTCTTGCACGCTGTGTGTTTGGCACAACGCTCGCAGAAGGCTTCCTCAATCACACGATTATCAACCTCCGTCTTGCCAGCTTTTGTGGTGTCTTTGGCGCCACGTCGGCCGCCATCACCGCAGCGCTCGCGCACAAAGTGTTGTGCGTTGCTGAGATCCTCGCTTGAGAAGAGGGCGATGCTCGATTCGGTGGATGCGGAGTAGGGAGATGGGCTGCTCACGGCACCACATGTGTGGCAAGTGTTGGTGGTGGTGCGATTGGTGCTGAGGGGAAACAAGTGGCCACAGACGGGGCAGCTGAGTGAGCCGAGGGTGAAGACGGGGGCGGCGACGTAGGTGGGCGGAGAAGGAGCGCTGCTCTCGGGGAGCGAGAGGTGCTGCATCACGATGGTGAAGATGATGAAAGTGAATCAGCTCCACAACCGAGTACTACTACACGTCAGAGATGATGATGATGATGAGAGGAGGGGAGCAAAGGGCACAGATAGGAGAGGGCTGATGATGCACCATCATGTTGCTTTACGAGACTCACGCAATACAACACCACACACAAATGTTGTACGCCTCCCAAAAGGTTGTTCTTAGCGCACGGTTCTGTTGAAGATGATAGCAACAACCACAACCATCATCATCATCATCAGCACCATGCATCCCGCACTACGCAGTGGATGCTGCAGGCGCCGCGCCCTCACCCGCCGCCCCTTGCCGTCCACGTGCGACGAGCTGCTTCCAGTTTTCTGGGTACTGCGACGCGTTGGTTCGGTGAATGGGTGCGTCACCCTGTACTCCACGTGGCATCCACATCCAGTTGCTGGGGCTGTTGGCCTTGTGCCAGCGCACCAAAAAGCGCTTCTTGGCCTTGTGGTTCTGCTTAAAGAGGTTCAGCGGGAACTTGGGCTCCACGTCGCCCAACACGGGCATCAACGGGTGCTGCGACCACTCACGATGCAAATCACGGATGCGATGGATCTCCTCCACACGTCCGTCGAGCTGCTCGCGCATCATGAATTCACGCAGCTCATCGAGCTGGCCGTAGGTGAGGCGCACAGGACGTGGCAGCCACTCCACCGGGCCCTTATCGTACCACGCAACGTTGTCGCTCGGTTTGCTGCGCATTTTGTTGTCTCGACCAAAGCCGTTGCGTTTTGGGCGTGGAAATGTGGTGCCGAGGACGCGGAACTTCTCCGGGGTGGCTGTCAAGGCCACACACGAACGTCGCAACATTGGTCAAGGCACTCACTCACACACACACACACAACCTATTATCTTCACGAATACACGCACGTGTGTGTGTGTACGTGTGCGTCAATGAAGACGTAACTACCAACAAAACATGAAAAAGAGTGAAGAAGAATGATAGCGGCATCATCGATCCATGTGCAGCGAAACACATCATTGAGAACATGGATGGAGCAACAACAGAATGAGATGTTTGGTGGTGATGATGAGCACGATTAAAAGAAGAGTGCCTCGCGTTGTGGGCGGAGAAGCGCGCACACTGACGCCTCACCGGCGTTCCTCGCGCGACGGAAGACCTCCGCGAACACGATGGGATCGATGGCGGCAGCGTTCAACGCGCCGCCATCCTCAGCACGTGCCTCTGATGATGAGGAGGACGGATCCTCTGGTGTCTTGGGGCAGCATCCCCACGATTGCAGCAGCGTGCGTACCTCCGTCCAGCGTTGATTGCGTGCGAGAATGAGGAGCAGCACGCCGTGGCAATTGCCACGTGGAGGAGAGGAGTCCGCCGCCACTGCGGTGGCAATACGACGCCACATCATCTTCAATACTTCACTCGAAGCGGATGATGTTGTTGTTGTGTTGGGCGCGGCGCCTTCAGCGAGGCCGCCGAGTAGCACCGCCATCATCGTCCACGCAATCGGCGGCACAATCACCTCCATGCGGAGCTCCTCGTCCGGTGTGGAGGAGGCACACATCGCCTCGAGCGCATGAAGAAGGTCAGCCACCTCATTCACGGCATAATGCACCAGTTGGCCGTGGCACTCCACCAACCCTTGGTTTTTCTCATCCTCATCCCGCAACAACACACGTTGCGTGCATTCCACGGAGCTGGCGTGCACAGCGCTGTTTGTTCTTGGTGCGGAGGACGTGATGATCTCCTCCATCTCATCCATGGAGGCATCCAAGGCACCATAGAGCTCAGCCTCGCCGTGCTCATCATCATCCACCATCATCGTCTCTGTGGGAGATGATTCTGTTGTTGCCGTTGTTGTTGTTGGAGCTGCGCCTTCATCATCACGTACCGCCTCTGCTGCGGCCGCGTCAGTGTTGGTGCTGATGTGGCAGGCGTCAATGAGCTGGCGCTGCCTGCACGCTACGTCCACCGCCACACGCTCCACCATACTCAACGATAGCTGCTGTAGATGCGATACGAGACCGGTATGTGTGTGGCCCTTCTCCGCACATGAAGATGATCGTGCATCTTCCACGCAGCGCTGCATTCGTGGAAGGCACCGCCGCCAACTTCCCGCCACCAACGTTGATGATGATGATGATGATGATGTGGGTGCCTCACAGAGTAAGATGGATTGCAGCTCCACACGCTCTTCAAGCTCCGCCAGCTCCTCCGCACTCAGCCCAGCTCCGTCGCTCACGTTGTTGTTGTTGTTGCGTGAGACCATTTTGGCAAGGAAGCCACGATCGGAGTGTGCGGCAGCCACAAAGATGGCAGCCTCCGTTGGATCAACCGAAGATGATGATGATGTGTTGCGCATAGAGAGGAGGTAGCTACGCGTGCAGGTGTAGGCTGCACGCCAAACATCCGCGTCTGCGGCTCGTACACGTGCCACATGTTGATGCCATGAGCTGAGCTCCATCATCAATGCTGCAGCCACGTGGCTCTCATCCACGGATGCATGCGCAGACGATGAAGATGATGATTGAGAGGCCCCATCTCGTGCAAGGCGATGTCGCAGCTCACGCGCTGCGCCAACAACACGTTGTGTGTGGTAGAGCGCACCAACCTCCACATCACTTACCATCGAAGAACGTCCGTAGTAAATCTGTGCCAGAAAATCTGCGGCAAACCGCCGCAGCATCTCCACCGCCAATGTCTTTGCGGCATCGCTGACGAAGCAGCTCGACCACGCCTCCTCTGACAGTTGCACCACCGTAGATGCTGTTGTTGTTGTTGTTGTTGTTGTTGCTGCTCCTTCTGTGGTGAAGAAACCGGCGCAGAAGAAGACGATGAGTTCACGAAGGAGCTCCTGGTTCTTTGACTCAGCGGCGCATTGAGCAAAGGCCATGTACAGCCGCAACAACGTACGTAGGCTCTGGAGCAGCACACCATCACCGTAGGGCACATCATCGGCGTTGTTGTTGTTGTTCGCCAACGCCGCAGCAGCCTCTGTGGGAATGCCAAAGGCCATCACATCGCTGCACGCGAGAAGCGTCCGGCGAATGGCCTCCGTCTGGGCCTCCGCACGTGGAATGAGGAGCTCCTCTGCAGAACGCTCCTTCAGCCAGTTTCGATGCTCATCCTCATCATCATGGCCGTTGAGCTCCTCATCGTCAAGGAGCTCACGCAGAGGACTGACGGCAGCGAAGAGTAGCTGCATCGCCTCCGCCGCCCTCCACACGGGCTGGTAAATCGTTTCCATAAGCGTGTGCACGTACACACCATCGGAGAATGATGTACGCGTGGCACCACGTGAAGCAGCAGCCACACCTGATTCATCCTCTGCAAGCGCAATGGCCCGCGCATAGAGCTCCTCCATGGGTGATGGGGCAGACATCCATTGGCCGCAAAAACCAAGTTGGTAGGAGCTCTCCGGTAGCACCGCCGCAACGTGTTGATGCAGCGCATGAATGAGATCCTCCACCAACACCAGTGGGAAGGGAGGTCCTCGAGCCTCGCCAAGAATGTGTGGCACCAGCCACACTTCCAGCGCCTCCACCACCGCCCCACACCGCAGACTGTGGTGTAGAGCATGATAAATGAGCTCGTCACTCAGCACCTGACCTTGGCCGCGCATCGCATCTCCAATGTCTTGCTGAATTTGCAGCACATCGCTGCTCTCTCGGGGCGGCAACACATCGGGGCGGAGATGATTCACGCTGCGGAGCTGCTGTACACGCTCGGCCAAGGCAGCCACACGCACGTGAATGTCGGCACGCATGCGCTCCACATTGGCGATGCCACGGTGTTGGATCGAAAGAAATTTGTCTTCGGAGAAGGGCTGCGGCCGGTAGGCACGTGCCACAGGCAGAGGAGGTGGTGGCGATGATGATGATGGCTGGGATGATGTGGATGCGACCGTGGCTGCCACACGCCAAAGTGATGATCGCAACATCTCCGCCACAAGATGCTGCCTACAACGTACTACGCACATCAACAAGAACACAAGATGAAGATGAAGAAGTACATGGCATACAATGCGGATGACATGTGTGTGCCTACAC
>JASAON010001608.1:0-90721 GCA_030849065.1 Jaenimonas drosophilae
ATGTGTTTCAGACATGGTTAGCGCAGCTCGTCACGTCAGACTCAGACGGTGCTGTACCTACAGTCGAAGCGCGATTGATTGTGGCTGTGGCTGTGGTTGCGGTTGTGGTGGAGGGAAGAGGAGGTGAGTCAACCTTGTGTCCACCTCGCCGGAGAGGTGGCCGACGTGTGGAAGAATCAGAGTCTTGCGTGGAAGACGGTCTATGCCGCGTGAGGGTTATGGGTGAGAGAGAGAGAGAGAGAGCGGGGAATGACGCGAGGTATGGCAGTTGGTGAGACGTCCAGACAATTGCCTGTCCAGGTGCGTGGGTCAGCAGGGAAGGTGACAGTGGAAGAAGAACGGTGTGGGGGGTTATTGGAGCAACAGAAACATGAAGAACAAGGAAGGGTGGATTCTTATGCGTAGCACCAATAGCTGATGTGGAGACGGATGGGCACCGGCGGGCGATGGCGTGATCTGCCATGGATGCCACAACCGCCAAGCAGCACCACGCTTCTATAAGCTTTGGCAATCCACAGCAGCAACCCCCCGAGTCCGGCGGCAATTATACGCTGCTATCGGTGGGAAAGATACAGGGATCATCGTCTGGCTCTTCCATGGCGGGATGGTGGCCAGGGTCCATCGCCTCCCTCGCGCTCACCGTCACGATGGAGCCCCGGAACTCCCCGCTGTGAACGTAGGTTCCGTAGAGCCATGCGGAGAGGGTGGCAGCGACCAGAGTGAGGCTACACATCCAAAAGGTCTCCCAGTCAGCAACAAGAGAGATGAACGTAACGGCGACAAAGGCGGCGGTGGAGATGTACAGCCCTGCACGAGTGGTAGTGGTCAGCCGCAGCACAAAGGGCCGTGGCAGAAGGGGGTACTTGTGACGCAGACGGAAGAAAGCCAGGATGACCATCACGGCACGGATGCCGTACAGAAATTGATCCACCTTCACCAATGGGCCAAAGTCTAGCATGATGGAGAACATGGCAGTTACCAGCATGTTGAGCGTGAGGGAGATGGGGTAGGCACCAGAGCGGGCGCTCCGACGACCCAGCCAGCGGCCCAGCCTACCCGCGAAGACATCTGTGTGCGCCATTCCGGCAATCAGACTGGTTGTGGTGCAGAGGGCAGATAGAGTCAATCCTGTGGCGGATAGCGCACTACCAACCACTGTCAAGAACATGAGCCAGCCACCCCCAACGCGGGAGGCAGTGGTGGTCCAGTATCCCGTCGTCCACTCTCCTAGGTCGATGGGGCCGGTGGAGGTACTAGCCCCTGTCAGGATAGGGGGGATGTAGGTCAGCAGCGACAGGCCGAGGAGCGGAACCAGGGCACGGAGAATGGTCCGCTGTGGGTCCTGCACTTGCTCCACCACCGCACCTGCTTGCTCTAGTCCCGACAGATTCCACGACACGGTTGTAATGAAGGTTGCCCAGTCAATGGTAGATGGAATTGTGCTGATGGCAGGCCAGTTCAGATAGAATCCTGTGCGAAAGAGGTGCACCACAAACATGAGGGGAAATGGGAGAACAATCAGTGCAGTGAGCACCAAACTTGCCACCCCGACTGCCTCCAGTCCGGCGAGGTTCAGCAGGTATGTTAGAATGATTATACCCAGTCTGAGCCCAGCTTGCTGCATGCCGCTGCAGGGGCTGGAGACTGCTGCACAGACGTAGTCGGAAAAGAGGACTGGGTAGATAGCATTGTCAATGAAGATCAGCATGAGTGACAGGAAGGCCATCACGAGGTACACCATAGAGCCATAGGTAAGGTGGATCCACATCAGGAAGCCAGCGTTGGAGGGGACAGCAGAAGCCATCTCAGCCACCACCACGGCCATGGGCAAGCCCATGAAGAGAGGGACGAGAATGAGAGAGAGGAGGGTTAGCAGAGGGCCCCCACCCATGACCGACTCCTCAATGCCGTAGCCGCCGCCAATCGTGAGGGTGTACATGAGGCCGGCCAGCAGTGCTGTTGAGAGGACCTTCTTTGGCTTCCCCTCCCCTCCACTGCTGTCTTCATCCGACCCACCGTTCGGCTCCGGAACGCATCCATCGCCAGCGAATGTCGCTGGTGGGTCAAAGTACTGTACTACCTCGGCGTTGGCGGGAGTAGGGGCCTCGGGCATGGCCACCGACGCTGCACCCCGCCAAGTAGGCAGATTGTGATGCCGGCGACGGTCGCGTAAGTTCGTCACGCTTCTACAACGCGCCTTGATTTATTGGCGAAAAGAAATGCGAGAAGGAACAAAAGATGGGGGGAAAAGTGGGAACGTGGGTGAATCCATCATGCACAGTTCGTGATAAGAATGAGGTCATCATCAGGAAGAACGAAGACATCAGAGAAAACTTGACGAGTTGGACAAACGCAAAATCAAGTCAATCCACATCAACGGCCCAAAGACGCGGTAGAAACTGGAGGGGGATGAGGGTGGGGGCTCACTTCCGACAGACGTGGCTACTGGCCACGACTGCTCAGGTCCCATCTCCCCTCCCGCCATTATTAATCGAGATGCTTGCACAACCATCTCCAGGCACCAAAGCTGCACAAGAGAATTAGACATGGGCCCGCGCAGTTCTTCAGCTACAGGTCCGTTCCTGAGCTGAAGGATGAGGAGGCAACCACCACCACGCGAGGTAAGATCTTCGTGTCTGACGTCGAATAGACAAAAGAAGTGACGCCGTCAGTGAGAAGGAAAGGAGGAAACACAACAATCCTGAACTCGGCGACATGAAAGCGAGACCAAATCACACATGCGCACGCACACACGCCGTCCACATCATCAAGAATGGTTGGGTACGGCAGTGAAGGCGCTGTCATTGATAAAGCACTTGTCAATAGGTAAGCGGGTGGCAGCATAGCAATAAAAAACAGGGAACTAAGATGGGCAGTGGGGCAGTAGGTACCAGTTCCACTTAGGGGGCCCTCGTATGACTCCACGCGGACACCACGAACGTGGAGGTTGGAGGGAGGAGTGCCGGAAAATGAACATCAGGAGCTTTACAGCACCACGCAGCAATCACACCAGAAATGGATGCTGAAGCAATGTCGCACACGTAGGTCGATCAAAGGGGTTCTCTTGGAGACATTGTCGAATGAAGTCACGGAGCGGGACGGAAAGCTGACCATGTTCCAGTTCATCCAGGAAGGGGCCATAATTAGCGTAGCTGCTGGCACCAAGAGATGAAGTGGTAGCTGCCTCCCCGCTTCCGCGGAATAAATGGCCTTCACTGAACTTGTTGCGGAATCCATTCACAATAATGTCGGCGTACTGAAGCTCCATTGGGCTCCAGGGCATACGACCGGTGGCGAGGTGATAAGCAGTTATACCCAGCGACCACACATCGTTGGTGGGGCTGGTGGTGAGTCCAAGGCAACTCTCGGGGGACATGTAGCCTGGGGTCCCCGAGAGGTCGCGCTCCTCTAACCGTTTCAGCGCCTCATCACGTGGGGTGTCGAGGAGAAGCGTCTGCAACACGTCAATAGGCTCTTCAAAGTCGCCGGACAGCAAGTCAGATAGTCTGTAGTGATAAGGTGCACGGGGTGAAGTGGTAGCTTCATCTCCATCTGCCACTGTACCCCGAGGAAACTGCAGGATATTGTGTGGCTTCACGTCGTTGTGAATAAAGTGTTGTGCGTGAAGAAATTCAAGGGCAGTGAGAACGCTCCGCAAGATGGAAGCGATGGTCGCTTCAGGAAGGCACTCTTCCTGTTTGAGAGTATCAGCGACGGAACCGTGGGGACACAGGTTCATGGCCATCGCCACGCGCGCAATAAGGCGGCGATGGGGAGGCCAGTCCGCCTGCAGGAGGGTCTCGTCATTCGCATCCCACATTCCGTGGCCGTTGGGGTAGCCCACGTGAACGGAGAAAACCTGAAGAATGTTTGGGTGACGGTGAACCCGCACCCGCACGATGCGTATAAACTTCTGAAATCCATTGCGATGGTGAAAAGGAAGGAGCATATCCTTGATGGCCACGGGATAGGACTTGGCTGCCAACGTCACATCTCCAGACGCACATGTGTCGTGGTCAGGACACACTTGGAGCTGTCCGCTAAAGACGACAGAGCTCCCACCGGTCCCGATCACTGTACCAGAGTGCCGTAGAGAGAATGTCTGCCCAAGGAAGGTACCCAAGGTGGTGGCCACCGCAGGTTGCTCTCGAGAGTGAAGTGCCGTAACGAGTCGCTGCAGACCTTGCATCGTCGTGGACGGGAGCGACGGGTACTCCATTGCTGCGGTGAGGTCAACCTCCATAAGCGGCGGTGCCGCCACCTCCTCTTCGGATGGAACTGCAACAAAAGAGAACAGGGAGAGCTCACCCGCGGAGATGCTGGAACGACGAGGTGCGGAGCTCTGCGACGCACAAACGGTTGCCAAACCGCCAGCAGATGCGGCAGTCGTGTCAGCTGGATGCAAAGAAGATCGATGACTAGATGGTTCAGAGATATGGAGTTGTTGTTCCTGTTTGTAGCGCTTCCCCATCATCTGCAAGCGTCCGATGCCCTTCTCCATGAGCACGTTTAAGCACATGTCCAGCGCCTCACTCAGGCCCTCAACTTCGTAGAGGTCACCCATTTTGACTTTCTAAAGTCAGGTGAGATGCCACAAGCGAAGAATGGGCTTCAAGTGGAGAGGGGCCACGGCACCCAATAAATAGGGGCTTGTGTGATGCTCTCAACTGGCCGGAAAAGGGGTCCGCTGGGGCAGCGATATCTTCTACAGCGCAAGCAAACCCACCTATGAAGATAGTTGTGTAGGGAAGAAGATACAGAAATGGATGGTAGGTGAACCACGCAGCACTCTCACTTGAGCATCAACAGGACACGTGGCATAGAATATTGACATTTGGGAGGGATGCGAACGCTTGCAGTACCACTGCACCACCCACTAGAAGACACGTGAACTCACTACCATCAATACGACTACCACGCATCCGTGCAATCCACTATGTCGGGTATGTTCTACTTCCCCCTACAAGAAAACTGAGCACGGTGAGAGCAACTTCATCTAATCACACCACCGCCGTGCACCTGACATGTTGGGCACCACCCAACCCTCCTGGAACTGCCACAAGTGGTGAGGAGAGCCGCCTGTGTTTCCAAAAAAGAAGTGCTTCGGTGTTCCAGGCGGTATCTCCTTCATGAATGGCAGCGGAAGGCCAAAAGTGAGATCGTAAGCCACGCACAGGACAAATATCACCACCGAGGAGCGGTAGAAGAGCCACTCAAAGGGGATTTGAAAAGGCCAGCCAAGGGCGTACTTTGTCACGTAGAAGCCACCAGCAGTGGGGGCGGTACAGATTTGCTTACGGTGCTCACGATAGGGGAAAGTTCGCTTGGGCACACCATTGGGATAGAGTGCCTTCACGTCAAACCCACTCAGTCGCTTGACGGAACTACGGAGCATAGGTGAGAAGAAATGGTAACTACTATACTAGAGCACAACTGCTAAAGAGAGACGTTGTGTGTCTGTGCTTCAACCACGGAATGCAGAAGCAGTACGCACAGTGAGAAAAAGGGTAAACAAAGGTGAAGTTGAGTGTTATGACCAGGAGCTCCGAGTGCAAGTGCAGCCATGCAGCTTCAGTCCCGACCACGTCCGTGTACCAGAGGCCCGCACATTTTTGCGTTGCTCGCCTAGATTACATCCTCATAGCACCAACGATCAGTGGCAGTCAGCCAGAGCCTTCTGCTTGAGCCTTCAGCTGCTTGCGGTCCTTTACCTCCTTCCGTCGCATCTCCAGAACTCGTTCAATCGTCTCAAGATCCTCTATTGCTTCTGCTTCACCTTCGGCAATAAACCCAGGCCTTGCAGCAATGATATCCTCACAGTACTTAAGCTGCTCGTCAGCCTTACTAAGGTCATCCACCAGCAGGTAACATACTCCGAGATTCAGAGGAATGGTGGGATCAGCGTGCATCTTGCGAGCTTCCTGAAAGGGCTCTAGCAGAGCACGGAAATCGTTGACAGCCTCATCAAGGTGCTTTCGTGCCTTCGTCCTTTCCTGATCAGTCACAATGTTCTGGCGCACCTCCTGCTCCACATCTCCTATAGTCTTCGCCAGCTCACCAGAGTTCTGTCCAGAGGATGTTGGAAACCCCATGACATTTGCAGCGTTGAGAGCATGCGCATCTAGTACATCAGAATTTCTGCACAAAACCCGAACAGCAACAGCCAGTGCGGTGCATCCACGACGGAACTTGGCGTAGGCATAATCCTCCTTCACCTTCACAGAGGCTGAATACCACTTTAGTGCGTCCTCAAGCATATCTTGATCCTCATACGCCTTGCCCAAGTTTGCTAACGCGTAGTAGTTGGCCTCATTGAGTCGAACGGCAGTTTTGAAATCCTCCTCACATCGCTTGAAATCTGCCATCTTCAGTCGGAGACCAGGAACCCGACTGAGAACCACACAAAGACCACGCATGTTGTAGGCGTGGTCGTTAGTAGGATCCAGCTCAATAATACTTGTGTGATCCTCAACAGCACGTGGGAGATCAAGCAAGTTCTGGAAGCATGCTGCGCGACCTTCCAATGCTCGAATGTAAGACGGATCCACATCCAAAGCTTGTGAGTAATGGTCTATGGCCTCCTGGTACATTTTCTGCCAGCGATGGCACTCACCCATCAAAAAGAAAGCCTGGGGGTTCATGTTGTAGATGTTGATAGCTGCCTCAATGGCTTCTTTTGCTTTCACATAGTTGGGCTCTGCTCGTTTGCTTGCTGGTTCCAAAAAGCTGCGTGCTTCGTCGCATTTTTCTTGGGAATTTCGGATTCGCTCCTCCAGCAACTTCCGCTCCTTCCGCTCCTTCGCTTTTTGGGATTTAGTGCTACTACTACGAGACTTTCCCTTGCCTTTTCCTTTTGGCGGCATTATGGTAACAAAGTTATCTAATGTGACAGCCTTGAAAAATAAAGCATAGTGAAAGAAATGAAATAAAGAAAGAGAGCATCTCAATCATCACGCCGTCCATGTAAAACTCAAAGGTAATAATAATCGCATGCGCTGAGCAAGGAAAAATAGTCAATCAACTTCTCACTGGCTGGAAACATTAGTTAGCACTATATTGGAACAAAAAGTACAAACTTATGCAACATGCATTCCACCTCGTCACTCTCTGTGAATTCGTTGAGAAGCACTTCTACTTCTTCATTTCACTCACCAGTTGCTCCACACTGCTCTTCTTGAAGGCGAACGTTCGAAGCGAGCACAGGTACTCTTTTTCGTCAGATGATAACGATTTCGTCCACGTCACATCCTTCTCAATAAGCTCACGAAGTGTCTGGTAAGCTTCAGGGATAACTTGGAGATGATACTCATGTGCCACTGCAATGAGAAAGTCAATTGGAATCACATTCATTACTCGGGGTGTTTCATTCTCAACCGTAATCTGAAAATGATGACCAATGCGAGGAACATTGTTGTCGCTCCACTCAACCCTCATTATCCCATTAGAATACTGTTTCCCCTTGGAAAAGAGGAAACTGGAGTCCGTAAAAGTTCCAATAAATGTTCCTCCTGGAACAAGAGCGTTCGCAACACTCCCCACAAAATGGCGCGCTTTGTCTTCGTCCACAAATGCATGGTGCATTCCAGCAAAGCATGTCACAACATGGAATTGACGAGGATGAATTTTTGTGATGCAGTCCGTCCAGAAATCGTATGAAAACGCATCTGCGCATATAGCACTATACGAAGCATTCCGAGGAAGTTCGCCTCCCTGTGCTTCAATTGTGGTCTCCATAGCGCGGACAACACTACTTTTAACATCAATTCCAACATACCTCGTGGATTTGTTGCGCATCCATTTCCTGAGAACAGATCCACCACAGCACAAATCAATCACGTCATTGGACGGGCTTTTAGGGTTGATCAAATCAATTAACAACGATACGCAACGAGTCATCACCTGGGTTGAAAATGTGGCATTTGGAGGAGGAGGAACATGGTAGCCCACTTCAGCCTGCTTGTTGGTAGACGAGAAGTCCTTCCAGCACTGTTCGCAATAAAAGAGCTGGCTCGTTCCGTCCATCATGCCAAGAGAGCACGATCGTCCGCAATACATGCAGTTACCATGGCCAGTCTCAGACCAGCACGACTCGCACCAATAAGCATTTTGACGAGTATTCACGCCACCCACATCATTCACCTTGTGACAACGGCTGCACTGATAATTGCACGCTGTAAGCAGCCAGTTGAGTTCAGAGAGCGATATTGCGGGGCTGTGCACAAGCACATCGACAGTTGCGGTAGTAAAAACCATTTTCGTGTCAACACATCGAAGGACATCCCACCAATGAGCACCATCTTCAGCGCGACGCAAAATGCACTCCACTGCGACACCATCATGCAGATCTGGGTATGCATCTGCCAAAAAATCGGCGTATTCACCAGAGAAAGATTCCAAAGCGCCATCTGCTGCATCTCGAAGGCACGACAAATATACGCGACGCAGGTCTGTACTTTCCGGTGTGATTGTCACTTTCTCAGCAAAAAAAACTGCAGTTACAGATGAAGGGGGTACCCAGGAAAACGAATTGGTAGAACTCTTGGAGTTAATCGTCTTACTGTCACCAGAAACAAAAACGTAGCCAAGAGACAAGTGATCGCCGCGAAATCCTTGGCCTATCTGGTCTTGTGGATTGCATTTTGTGTACGATGCCTTCCCGATAACTAAGTGGTGTTGCGTAGCGTGCGGCCAACTATTTTCCTCGTCAAATTCCACCTGATCTAGCAGTCCCCACCTACTGAAAAAGGATTGATTGCGTACATCCTCTCCATGAAAAAGAAGCACATCGTGGATAATAATTCGGTACTCCAGTTTCCCATAAAATGATGATGAGAAGGTTGCACGAAAGATGCAGTTTGGAATACGCTCATGCATCCCGTCAATGTTCTGTGGAAGAGCAAAGACGCTTGATGACTCCACATCAACGCAAAACATCTCGCCTTGAGGACCAGTTCCGAGCAAAATTGAAGCTCCCGTCGCTCGTCGCCTGTAAAGGACAGTTTCCTTCGCAAAAAAGTCGGCCGCATCAGAGAAATTCATTCTGGAGAGAATTTGCTCATTAGAATAAGTTTCGTCAAGAACATTATTCATTGCATCCATAGCTGCCCATGCAGTTTCAGTGTTCAGCGTTCTCTTAAAATACTGAGGAACTTGTCCAAATTCCGTACCGTTAATGCCAAGAACACTGCCCCTGGAAAGCATTTCCGTAAGAGAAGCACGCACAAAAAACGGGCCGTCACGGTTGTGTGATAAGAGGTACTCCACATCAGGATAGCACTTTTCTTCACTGAATGAAACGCCAACGACGCATGCACCAATATTATCGCAAAACGATGCGATACGGCCAATCACATCTCCGACAGGAACAATGTGTCCGCTACCCACAGTCACTTTCAGATTCAAATGAACCACGATCGTGCGATCCCAACTCCACTTTTTGCGTAGATTCTCAGAGAGAATTTCCTCTATTTTTTCCAAGTTGGTGTGGGTACTTACCAAGTCGCAGCGCGAGTACTCCAGTTCCAAAAATAAATCGACCTGCTCCGAATCTTTCGATACAGCCTCTGCTGCTTCCTTCCCCATTGTGACAGCAACACAGAGAGGTGCTTTTGGTCCACAAAGAAATGGAACGATGGAGCTAATCAAAGATATCTGACGCATCGGAACACTAAGCTGCGACAGACTATTGAGCATCGTGCTTTCTCCGCCTGGTGACAACGCCATGAAAAAGTAGTGGCGAAAGGTTTCCCTCTCTTGTTGGCCCACAGAAGAAAAGACGTAACCAAACGCCAACGTGCTTTCGTTCATCATTGCAAATGAAAAAAACGCATCCCATGCAGTGCTCAGGTGCAAAGAAACGCTACCAAAGCGCTCCGTCGGAACGTCAAGATGAATGAGGGCCCCGACTGCCTCACTGACAGTATTGTTTGTGCCAGTCAGGTAGTTGGCTAGAAGTGGCCTAGAGAGGAGAACCCCGGAGCAATTCTCATCCGAGACATTTTCCGCGGGGAGTACCATGCTCTTCACATAGTAAATCAGCTCATCCTCAGTCATAGGGTCTCGAATAGAGAAAAGCTGCTTTGAGTTTAGAAGGGCTGAAACATTACTTAGGCTCTTAGCATCAAGTGACAGCTCTATCCGCTTCTTTGACGGCACGTTAATCCGATAGCGGTATGGCCCATTTTCCAAGTTCTGGCTCAGGTTACCAGTAGCACCACCCGGAACAAATGCCTTTGCATTGATGTTCAACATATCGATGTCCTACACCCAGATCTTGTTTTCTTCGGAGTAGAAAGGAGAAGAATATTGCATTTTTTGCAAAACAAAAGCAGCAAAGGCGTGCTAAGCACCCGTGTCAAATTGCGAAAGTACTCCACATTCATGGAAAGCTGCAGGAGCCACGCAACCACAAGCCACCCCATCCGTCACACCACACCACAACAACACAAGAATTGGCTCAGAGCGCCGCCCCACCCCGACCAGGCTCCGTTAGACAAGAGCGCAACAGAAAAAAGAAGATGGAAATGGTGGGAAGCACCCGGAACATGAAAGGCCCCCCCCCCACACACACACACGCACACACCAAGTTACGGAGAAAATGGAGAGCGACACCGGCGTGGAAATGCCAGAACCAAACCCCACACCACACCACCCGCCGCACCCCCCACCGCTTGCAAGATACAGATCCCCGCCACGGCACCCGCACACACCAAAGCCCACACAATTCCACTTATTACCAAAAATTCCCGGACGCCCCCCCCCCCACAACCAAGTGCCATTCGAGTGACGCGGGATGCAACGGGGGGGGGGGACCCACCGGCCGCGGCGGCGGAAAGCGCCCGCCGCGGAAGAACCCAGAGGACGCCAGCTGAAGAATGCGGAAGGGAGGATGAAAGAGGCAGAAAGCCGCACAACGAACGCGGCGCGGAAAGCAAGCAGGGGCGGGGGGGTTAATTTTGGAGGCAAAACTTTCCGGATCACACCGAACGGCGGCGCGCGCCGCAGCAACCCATCCGCGCCGCCAAAAAAGGAGAGGGGGCGGACGCAACCGAAACCCCGAGATCGCGCCGGCGCAAACAAAACAGAATGCATTCTGGCGCGCGGAAACCAAAGGGGGGGGGCGTGGGTTTGGGTTTGGAGGGGAAGCGCGGCGGCCAGGGGGCCGCGGGGCGAATGCGCTAACCATCCCGGGAATCTTGACCAATTTTCAAACATTTGCCACGATCAACCCCCCCCCCCCGGCCCCCGCGCTAGAATCCACCACCGCCATCGCGGCGAACCTTTCCACAAAGAAACGAAAGAAAGAGGTTGCGGCACGCAAGCATATTGTCGATATTCAGTGGATGGAAAATGGGAAAACGCAGCCAATTCAAAGCGTATCCGCGGTATCTTTGATGACCCGCCGCCCTTCGCCTCGCGGTAATGATTGTGCCCTTTTCGCGGGCCATTGCCCATTGGCCGCCAACCCACCTCTCTGTTTTGCGAGAGTACCCATCCTTTTAGCCTTTTGGAAACCACTAATCTTGCGAGTGTCACTTGCTTGCGATGTTTTTCTGTGACAAATTTGGAGGTTTGAAGAGCAGGGAGACTTCGGGAATGTGTCCATGCCAATCCCTTGCAGGCGCGTCCACCGCGGCTTTTGCGTGTGCGTGCAGGGGTCTCATGGAGCATTCGTCTCATCTGATGTGCCTAACATAAAGCACAAGTGATTTTTTTTTCTTCTGCATGTATTATTTGGAGGAGGTTACTTGACAAGAGGCGGGGCAAATGCGTTTGGTTTTTTTTTTTCGGTCGGGCCGTGTTCTGGCAGCGCTAGATGTTGATTCCTTCATATTTTGGCAAAGCAAATAAATTGATGTTAGTATGCGTAAACATATTCCAAAGTACTAAATGCAGCGCTATCACTCCCCAAAGCTTTCTTCCGCTTTAGTTTTCTTTGTCACGATTGCGAGCCATTTTGCATGGGCGAACTGAGAATACGCGGCGGGAAAAATTGCGCCGCCCGGGAATCGAACCCGGGTCAATACCTTGGGAGGGTACCATCATGCCACTAGACCAGCGGCGCACTAACTTTATCACCATGATCGCACGAGATTGTTGTACATGTTTATACGGTTCACTTGAATTGACCTTCAAGGTGAGATGGTCGAGTGGTCTAAGACGTTGGATTAAGGTTCCAATCCTTTCGAGGGCGTGGGTTCAAACCCCACTCTCATCACTTTTTTCGCCATAACCGCCCAATGTGCATGGGGCTCGTCACCGACATAATCGATGCGTCATAGCTTCCACGACATGAGCGGTGGTTGCTTCTTGCTCCTGTCGAGTGGTCTCTTCTTCTTGGCGAGAAGCGTCATGCTGATCCTTCAGACGGCAATCTCCAGTTCGGTTTTGACAAAGTGCCAAGTGTTCCGAAAAGTGGACGAGTAGGGGATTGAACCCTAGGCCTTCCGTATGCGAAACGGACGCTCTACCACTGAGCTACACGCCCACTACTAAATTAGCGTGGGTCATTACTACACATTGAGTAAGTGATCTGTGTAAATAATCTGTGGTTTGCGTAGTGGGCGTGTAGCTCAGTGGTAGAGCGTCCGTTTCGCATACGGAAGGCCTAGGGTTCAATCCCCTACTCGTCCACTTTTTCTGAAATCCTAGATTTTGAAGAAGCTTTGTGGAGAAGGTTGTTCACGGATGTGCCGTAGTTGCGTTAAGCCGCAGCATCTGTTGTTTCCCGTGAGGTGCATCTTCATTTCTGGCGTGGAAGTAATCACCAATCCTCGCACATGGCAGGGGTCTCAAAGACCATGGAATAATGGCAAGTGGAGGGCTCCTCCACCCGCGCGAGCTTGTTGTCGGCCCCGCAAACAACGTGCACTTCCGTTGAACGGAGTACCCCGTTCCAGCAGCGAGCGCCTGTGTCGTGCAACATCCGCGTGAGGTCGTATTCGTCCTTTGCCCAGGAGGCGTAGGTGTTTTCCCCAAAGGATTTGAAGGCACCCAGGGATGGCCCGTTGGTGGTGCCGCGCTGGTGCTGAAAGGTGTCGGTGAGGACCTTGAGCTCATACGTGTACTCCCCAGCATCCATTGTGAAGGACTGACCGCGTAGAGTGCGCAGTACGTCTTCGGCACCAAGTGGGCGGCTCAAGATGCGACGATGGCTGGATAAGGTGCTGTTGGAGGTCTGGAGCCGGTTCTGTACGTCTCCCATGTCATTTCGTAGTTGCCGGAGCTCCTCAAGTTCATAGGAGGGCTGGACTGGGCGTACATAGATCTCCTCCACCCCGGCACTTCCCTTGGTCGCACACACGGTGGCGCACTGGAGTTCTGGATGCTTGCACGTGAAGTTGTACAGAACCACCTCATCTTCCTCACCGCCGGGAGTGAGCACACACTCGCAGTAGCCCGAGACATCGGGAATGATGTTAACCTCACAGCCCTTGTCCTGCGATGTCTCGCGTGCTGCCAGTGGATCACAGTCGGAGGTCTGGCGCCACCCACGGCACTGAATGCCCGACGCCTCCATGCGCGCCGTGTAGGCATCCATCTTCACCTTGTGGTTGGCCTCCGCCACTGCCGCCTCCTCCTTCTCGCGTACCTCGAGCGGCTCGCGCTTGGCCGCCAAGTCGGCCAGCCGTCCTGTGAGAAGGGCCACAGCCTCCTCCAAGCCGGATGCCTCATCTGTGAGCCGACTGCGCTCCACCTGAGCGGCCGCCGTCATTTCCTTCAGCCGCGCGGTAGCACGTCGGCGTGTTTCCAGCTCCTCTGCCACCCGACGCTGCCGCGCCTCCGCTGCAGCCCCGCATGTGTTCGGGCACTCCACCAAGTGTTTCGTCTCATCGCTGCCATCGCAGCAGTCGCAGATGCCATCGTTGATGCGGCTGTGGGGCACTTCCTCCACGTGGTCGAGGGAGGCACACTGAAAGTTCCAGCCCGCGGGCAGGACGCGCAGCTGGCCCGTCGTGTGAAGGAGGGAGGCGCAGGCACTGGTGCCAGGCTCATCGCTCCCGTCGGGGCAGTCGCACCGTTCGTCGTTGATGCTGCCGAGGCTCACGACGCGGCTGCCGTCGAGGCAGGTGAAGACGCCGTCCTGCGCGGCCTTGGCGAAGGTGGCGTGGTGGGCCTCCTGCACCCCAAGCGGGAGCGCGTGGGTGGCGATAAGGAGGCAGAGAAGGATGGGTACCACCACAACCCGCAGAGGTGTGTGGGTGGCCATGTTGCCGAAGATATGGATATGTGTGTGTGTGAGAGAGCAAACCAACAAGAACTAAGCTACTTGACAAGAGGAAAAGAGGAAGAAGGTTGTACATCTTCGCCACATGCATTGACCAATACTCCTGACACACACACACGCCCACACAACAGGTGTGCTGCTGCCAAGTGAGGTGGTGGCACCCACACATGGTCGCGTCTTTCGATGATGAAGATGAGGGAGGACCACACCTACTCGTGATTATGAGTGCTTTACTATGATTTAGCTGGATATCTTAATCGTCATCCTCCACACACACACCCTCTCTCTCTCTCTCCGCTGCAGAAACAACGCCACAGACAACAACACAATGATGATGATGATGATGTTCTTGTGTGTTGTGGCTAGTGGGTGGCAATCTGCACCACAAACTTGCCAAAGAAATTCTGTGCGAGCTCGTTGCGCAAGGTGGGCTGCTCCGCCAGGGCGGCCTTCACGGCGTCGTGGATCTCCGACTCCGCCTGCATCAGCTTCTGCAGGCCGATGCTGCCAAATTGGTGTGTGGCGAGCTCCTTGAGGTGGGGCCGGATGTACTGCGCAATGACGTGTTGGCGTCCACGGGGGTCGAGGTTGGCCACGAGGCTGCACAGGACGTGCTGGGTGCCACGTTCGTAGGCGAGGAGGAGGAACTGCCGCACGAGCTCATCGCGGAGCTCGCGGCTGGTGGGGAGGATCTTCTCAATAATAAATCGGCCGTTGAGGTGGATGGCGAGACGCATCGCGTGGGGCTTCAGCACCTGACACAGCGCGGTGAGGGTGGGGGGATCGATCACCTCCAACAAGGTGCCAACCACGTGAGCACCGGCGGGGCTTGTGCAGTAGGCGAGGAGCTCGTGGCTGTTCTTGGCGAGCTTGCGGGCGAGGGCGGAGGCCCCTGCCGGTCCGAGCGCGCGGAGGTAGGCCTGCACGACGAGATTGCCCATCGCATCATTGACGAGGGAGGAGAAGGACTGCTCCATGGTGGTGTGCAGGAGCTGCCCCATCTTGGAATCCTTGCGGGCGATGAGCGGCATCAGCCGACGCACAACGAGGCTGCCGTGGCGGCTGATGAGCATCGCATCGAGGTTGCGACGATGAAGCAGGGTGGCCGCCACAGACTCCACCACAGCCTTGTCGGAGGTTTGCATGGATGCCTCCACCAAGGCCACGAGCACGTGCACGCCAATCGGGTGCTCGAGAAGACTATCGAGCGCCTCCACCTCGGCGGAGATGATGTGCTGCATCTGCCGTACAAAGTCGGCGGCCTTCGGGCCGGTGTGTGGCACCAAGGCCATGAGCTGCTGCACCACAAAGTTGTCTCGACGGCTCACGCACATGCGGCCCAGACGCAGAGCCGGTTGGGCCAACATGGTCGTGAGCATGCTCGCCGCGGCCTCCGACTCCCCGTCCTCGACGCTGAGGAGCTCACGCAGCAAACGCACCCCGCGCTTGGTGCCGAGGAGCTCGGAGAGATCGAGACGTGCAAGGAAGATGGCGCGTGTGGCGGGGGTGATGAGCTGCGGCACAAGCTGCCCGGCAACGGGGTCGTTGAGGAGGGCGAGGAGGTCGGCCCGTGTGGGGGCGTCTGGGGAGGTGGTGGAGGTTGGATGAGTGAGGTCCAGGGCCTCCACGAGCCACTGACGTGTGGGGTCGGGGAAGTACCTCAGCAACATCTCCACGGTGACGCAGGTGTGGCGGTTGGTGAGAACCTCGCGGAGTGCCTCAAAGGAGGTCGCGCGCTGACGCAGGACGTCGAGCACACCACGACGGATCTCGTCGGAACCATGTTGGGCTAAGCTACTCATGATGCGGCAGGCGATGTGGTGTGTGGCGAGACGATCATCCTCCTCGTACTGCTCCAACACCGTCTTCATCACCGTGGCGGCGTGGCTGCTCTCGGCGGTGGTGAGGGATGCGATGAGGGTGGATATGACGCGACGCCCGCAATCATCTTGCAACGCGTCGTGGAGCACCGTTTCGGGATCATCGTCCTCCTCCATCTCCTCCTCATTCACGGGCGTGCGTTCCGTCGCGAGGAAGATGGTGGCGAGACGGTCAAGAGCGGGGAGATTCACCTCCGCCGAACGCGGCCGTTTCTTGCCCACTGAGGTGTTGTTGTTGTTGTTGGTGGTGTCGGCGGCATCACCGCCGGCGTACTCGCGCATCAGTGCGCACAGGTCGGCCGAGGGGCCGGGCAGCCTACACGCCTGCGCGAATTGCCCCACGAGGAGCTCCTCATCCGCTTTGGTGGGCAGAGGCCGGCTGACGTGCACGACCTGCACCCGCCGCTCTTCCTGATCCGCCCCGAGACGTTTTTGCCGCTCAACCTTTGACCGCTGTGCGCGCTGCTCATACTTGCGTCGGGCATCCACCTTTCGTGCCTTGGTGAAGGCGGCCGTCTTGCCCATCTTTGGTCTGTGCGCGCGGGTATTCCGAAAGCTCAGCCAATCTAGAAACAATCAAGAAGATAATGATGAAGATAATGATGAAGGTCGTTGTTTCAGGTGCGTATATATGCGTATATATGTGTGTGTTGTTGTTGTTGTTGTTGTTTGTTATTGGGATGGACGATCAAGGGTAGCGGAGGAGCTCCACCAACTCCAGCACACCTACACAGATGTGCTCCCACAGCTGCTCCACGCCATTGCCCAACTTCTGCTCCGCGGCAACGAAGAGGGTGGCACCTCTCAAACGCCCCACGACATCGCCAGAATCCTTCCTCAGCCTGACACTATGCATGAGGTCCTTGGCAAGCATCTCTTCCACTGTTGTTGCTGATGATGATGATGGATGAATTCGTAGCTCTTCCTCCACGGCGTTCTGAAAACGTTGAAGCACCACCAACCGCCCCGCATTGGTGCGCCGACTCGCCAACAACCCCGCAAGCGGCACCGCAACGTGAAGAAGGGCGGCGAGGAGGCCAACGACCTCTCGCGCTGCTGCACCAAAATCATCGCCCAGCATGTTGGGTGCGTTTGGCACGACGTTGGCGTGGAGATGATCATCGATGCAGGTCGCGAGCTCCACGTGGGCGGAGGGTGGCGGCAGACCTCCGCAGGCGAGGCTCAAGGCGTGGAGCATCGATGTTGTCGGGCTGTGCGCCACCTCCTTGGCCGGTGGCGGAGGTGATGGCGCACGCGCAGCGGTGTTGGTTGGTCGTGAGGTGGCCGTGTTCGGTGTGGCGCTCCTCTTCTTGATGTTGGTGCTGATGGGTGCTGAGGCATTCAGGACGGGCCGCTTCTTCTTCACAGGTTTGCGTCGTGGGGTTGTTGGTGGCGCCCATGCAACATCGTTGGTTGCGACGGCCAAGAGGCTGTGCAGGAGTGTGCGGAGGAACACCTCCACCTCCACCTCGGTGGCACATGACGCGCACGCAAACATCGATGGACCCCACATGGATGATGATGATGATGATGATGGTGGTGCAACACTCGAGGTGTTATGGATGCTCAACGTGCGGAGGACGCTGAACTGCAGCGCCAGCGTGATGCGCGCCACGAGAGGTTGTGGCAGGGCCAACGCCACTTCCTGCTCCACCAAGGCGAGGAGGGCCATGTGGGCCAAGAGCGGATGTACCTCCGCCTGCGTGTGCTGATCGAGCATGGCCGCATCAAAGAAGCCGGAGCCCGACGCCCGACGCGCCGCGGCCTGCCGCTCCTCACGTGGGGCGCGACTCTGCGCATACATCAATGAGGTGAGCTGATTCATCATCTCTACCACCACCGCCTCCTCCGTGTGTTGGGTCGGGAGCTGCACACGTGCGAGAGCGATGAGGCCGTACGGCGTCATGCGCTCACGCACCCACGCACTTCGCCCAACACCACCACCGCGGTGAAAGATGTCTGCGTGTGCGGCGGCAATGAGTTTGTCAGTGGCCTCACGCTGCCCACGACGGCCGGCCAGGCACATCTCGTCCGGCAACACACGCAACAAGGCGGGCTCCACTGCAAAACGGTTCAGGATGGGCCGAAGAGGCTCGTTGGGCTGCACGGCGAGGGTGGTGGTGAGGCACTCCACGACACGTACACCGGCCCACTCCGTCAGCGGCATCGCCTCCGCCCGTGGTGCGTTGCTGGGCGATGTTATTGTTGCGGGCCACGTTCGCGGGCTCCACATCCGCGACGTGAGCCTAAAGCCAAAAAGGGAGCTACAACAACAACAACGGCAAGAGAAGAAGGAGATTGATGATGATGATGATGATGGTTGTTGTTGTTGTTGTACGTACAGTACATGAATCAGTACCACACGTTGTAGGTGAATTATGATGATGATGATGATGATGATGATGATGATGTTGGCGCTACAGGAACCACCCTTTGCCTCCGCGAATGGCCTTGATGGTTGAGAAACGCGGGATGCCGTGTTCCGTCATGGTGGCGTACTTCACCGTCGCGTAGAGGCCCGTGAGTGAGCGCAGACGTGCCCCTGCATCCACAGATGATGATGATGATGATGATGATGGTTTTGATGTACGTCGTCGTCGTCGTGTAGAAGAAGATGAAGAGTTGCGTCCAGCGTGAAGGAGGTGATTGAGGAGCTCACGTTGATGTTCGTGGCTCAGCTTCGGCAGCGAGACACTAAACACACGGCCACTCTCCGTCAGGCACTGAAGGCCGTAGAAAACAAGCGTCTTGGCTTTGCGTGCCGCGGCCTTGTTGGCGGCGTTGGATGCGCGACGTGGCAGGTGTGGTTGTTCGCTCACCTCGTCAGCACGTACGTGGAGGAGTGGCCGTGTGCGCGGGTTGGTGGATGGCGGCTTGAGCAGCGGCCGGAGCACGGGGAATTCCGCGTCGGTGTAGGCGAGGAGCTTCACGGAGGTCTGCGCACGTGGTGCCAAGTGACGAACACGTTGAAGGGCCAAGGTGGCAAATCCTTCGTCGGTGAGTGATGGAGAGATGTTTGGAGGTGCGGTGGTGGTGGTGGTCTTGAGCTTTTTGGTTGGTGTTGATGTGGGAGATGATGTGTGTGCGGCCATGAGGTCGTGGAGCATGCGTGACCGCTTCGGGTGCATCTCGTAAACGTTGGTTGGCGTCCGTACCACCGCTCCTTCGTAGCCCTGCTTGATGAAGTCCGGAAGCTCCACGTCCTTGGCATCGTGGAGTGAGTGCAGCAGCCGATGAGATATTGCCACAACATGCTCACCACCCACGTAGCTCCACGCACCACATGATGATGATGATGATGAACGTTGACGTGTGTGTTTCTCCGTGGATGATGATGAGGAGGGAGCATCCACCGGCCACACCAGACTGGAGCGTAGTTGTGCCGACCGCATCCCGATCTGCAGAAGTGTGGCGAGAAAACTCAGCGTTCGTAAACGTTGTGAAAACGGCGTGACGTTGGGCACCACGCGCAGCGACTCAACATCATCAACCCGACACGCTTCCACCGCCGCTGACCACACACGGCGGTACTCTTCCGACAAGGATGAGGATGATGATGATGATGATGATGATGATGCACCAAACATGATGGATGGATTGGTTGGAGGGTTGTAGCTCGCCACATCGAAGAGGCAGTACTTGGGGAGTGTTGGCACATGGCGGAGGATCTCCGCCGCTGACGTGAAGGCCGCCGTGGCACCACCACCACGCAAACGATGTACCAGCGCGCTCACCGCCAAGAAGCCCGTCTTGAAGCGCGCACCTCCTCGTGCCACATCATCATCATCATCACCCGCAACAACATCATCATCATCATCATCATGAGCTGCACGTGTTGCACCTCCCGTGTGCAGATAGAGCTCACCATCCAGAATGAGGAGGGCATCTCCGCACAAGTGGCGCAACATCTGCATCTCTTGCTCAATCCACGTAAGACCCGCAACAACACGGCCGTGGCGGCTGAAACATGTCGTGGGCGGTGAGATGATGATGGATGAAGATGAGCGACGCTGTTGTTTGTGTGCGGATTTAGGATCAACGTAGCTCACGAGCCGCACGCCATCGTGCTTGGGTGAAATGAAGAAGGCACCTCCATCGAACCAATCAATGGCTTGGCTCCACGAAAATGATGCTGGGTCGTCTGGTACGTATGCATCAGGGAGTGATGATGATGATGATGATGATGATGAGTTGCGTTGCTGAAGACGTTGTTGTAGCACATCCAACGTGATCAGAGACATGGGGCTGAAGGGAAGCGAGGCAAGTCGCTGAGCAGTGAAGAAGAACATGATGTTTATGTATGTGAGATGCACATGGATTGTGTGTGTTTGTGGGTCTATGCCGGCAATCTATGAGCTGTACTTCTTGTCTTTGCGAGTATCATGATCAGGATTAAGAGAGGAAGATCATCAACAAGAGAAACACGCAAAGAAAAATAATAAGACGGGGCATTGTTCCGCCACATGCTCGTCGTGATGATCATCAACAACGACGGAAATTGATGGCTGATTATGTCGTGGACGAGCCGTTCTTAACGTTTGTGTGGAGCCACTTTTTTTTTTTGTTTGCTCCACTTGAGATACATCATCAACACAATCATCATCATCATCATCATCATTCATCCACCTTCATCGTCGGCATTGATTACGACGCAGAGCTGCACGGCAACAGCTACTGAAGGTTGATAGAGATCGCAGAAAACCACAAACCAACAACAAAAGAAGAAGAAAGAGAGGAGGTACGGACTTCATCACAACCGATGAGCTCCGACCATCATCACTCGCAGAAGACAGCTCGCACACACATACGTCCAAGATTGTAACTTGTGTATGTTTTTTTTTTTCATGTATTTGCGGAGCATTGCACCTTCAATCATTCATGGAATGAAGATTCACGACAAAGAAACGAAAAAAAAGAATCATGCATCATCAACATGACGAACACCAACACCAAAGATTTGCAGTTGTGCATCGTGGATGTGGAGGTGAGTGGGGGTGGCGTGTGTGTGCGCAGGAGAGGTTGGTGAGGGCACCTCACGCAATGGATATAGAAAACAAATATAAGAGAGCAACTACAAAATGATGATGACGCACAGTGGCCATCATCACCATCACCATCAGCTCGATGGATGCTGAGGTAGTTCGTTGATTGTTTGGAGTGTGGCCATGATCACTATGTAGCCACAACAACAACACCATCATCATCATCATCATTGATCTATTCCTCCTTGGGTGTGATGAAGCAGAGGTATCGTGTGGCGGAGATGGAGGTACCGGCAAGAGCGGTGATGGAGGTGCTGGTGTGCAGCAGCCGAGGCTCATTATTGGATGTACGTGCGGCAGTGACGAAGCTGAGCTCGAGCTCACCCGTGTGAAGGTGCCCGCTGCCATCCATCAATACCTCCACGCTCTGCGGAAGGAGGTACTTGCGTAGGCTACGCCCAACGAGATCATCCTTCACCGCAAAGAGCGAGCGGCACGACTCCGACGCGTAGAGCACCACACCTTGAGCATCCACCAACACCGACGCAACGGGGATCATGGCCAACATCAAGCTCGCCGTTTGCTCGTTCGTTTCCTTCTTGGCCGTCTCGGTGAGGTCCTCAAAGTAGGAAACAAAAATGTGCTCGCGTGTGGGCCCAATGAAGTGCTCCTCAACACTCAGGTCTAAGAGGATCGGCTGCCCTTCTCGTGTGCTGCCAACCACACGACGGGTTTGGTTGATGATGAAGGGGGTTCCCTTCAGCCCGCGGAGATAGCTCTCCATGTACTTGTGGTGCACCTCAGCATCCTTGGCGAGCATGATGGATTCAATCTTCTTCCCCAGCAGCTCACTCGCGGAGTCGTAGTGTAAAGTGCGCAACATGCGCTCATTCACGTGGGTGATCATGCTGCGTGCGTTCATCACCACCACCCCGAGCAGCCCGAGCTTATTGAGGGAGCCAACCATGGTGGTGTAGTCCTCCGTGCGTTGATCGCGCGCGGTGCTCGAGATTAAGCACACGTACGTCACCTCATCTCCACCCTCCGAGACCTCCTTCAAACGTGCCGCACATGGAATAGTGCCGCCATCACGTCGTACACCAGTGAGGTGGAGCTCCACCATCTTGCCATGATCATCTTCGAAGGATGCGCAGAACTTACGGAAGTCTTTTGCCTTGGGAACCACGTGGCGGAGGTCTTGACCCTCGAGCAGGTTGGATTCGTTGCGGGCGGCGTTGGCGTCCGTGCCGAGATAGCCAAACAACGTTCTCGCGCGCGCGCTGGCGTGGGTGATGATCCCGCGGCTGTTGATGAGGAGGACGGCGATACTCTCCAGGTCCGTGAGGGCCTCGTGGATGGCCTGCTCGCGACGCAGCTCGAGGCTGTTCTCCACGCTGCGAACGAAGGCGTAGAGCGTCGTGCGATTCACCGATGATGGCACCGCGCAATGGAGGCCAACGGAGATCTCAATGCGCAGCTCCCGACCCGTCTTGTGCTTGGCGGTGATATACAGCGGAGGCTGCAAGGTGTTGTTGGCGGCGGATGTTGCTGTAGCTGGTGTGGGATTGGCGCCATCTTCACTGGTGTTGCTCAGTGGAGCAGTAGCTCCTCCATCCATCACCTGCGCGGTACGCACGAGGTGGCGCGTGTAGTCGTCAAACTTCTTCGCCACGTGCGGTGAGATGAGAATCTTAATGTTTCGGCTGAGGAGCTCATCCGCGGCGTAGCCAAAGAGGTTGGCGAGGGCGGCGTTGGCGTGCTCAATAACTCCAACACCGCTAAACATGACGAAGGGGATGCCAATCGCGGACATGGTGAGTTGGCTGAGTGCCCCCGTAACTGCATCCGGGCAGTCCTTCGATGCCAAACGAATCTTGGCAATGAAGAGCCGCCGCTTGTCACTGAGGGCCGACTCTGCACCAACACGTGGCTGCTGCTGCTGCTGTTGTTGTTGCTGGGCGAGGTTAGTGCGCTGCATGGCGGCAGTGGCGCGTGCGTTGCCACCAACGGCGAGGACCGGTGCCGATTCGTAGAGCTCAATCTCAATTGGCACCAAACTGCCATTCTTGTGCCGCGCCACCTGACGCAACTTAGTTGATGCACGTCGCTCCAAATGATGATCAGGGCCGTTGAGGTACGTTTCCATGAAGCGCGCATGATCCTTCGCCATCTTGGGCGTCATGAGGAGGCTCATGTGCCGTCCGAGCACCTCCTTCTCCATATAGCCAAAGATGCTCTCCGCCTGCTCACTAAAGAGCAGAATATCACCGGATTGGTCGGCGCCAATGAGGGCGGTGGGGCAGATCTCCGCCACGGTCGCGCTGATGCGTTGCTCGAACTGTTCCTGCATCTTGTGCGTGAGCTCCTCCACATAAATGAGGAGGGCGAAGCCGTTGATATCCTCGTCGTACATCTCCATCATGATGATGCGCACCGGGAAGGTCTTGCCGCCCTTCTTGAGAGCCACCATCGTGGTGGAAACGGTGGGAAAAAGTAGCTCGGCGGCAGCGGCGGGATTGCGCGATTCAGTGGGCGACGTGAAGCTCGGCACCTGGTCGGACTTGGCGTCGTGGTACATCTCCACCAAGGAGCGTGCCGTCTTGTTGTTGTTGGGGCTGCTGCTGCTGTTGTTGTTGTTGGTGCTGCTCGCGTTGAGGTTGTGCCGTGGGCTCAGATCACCGGCATCCGCCTTGCGCAGCTCTTCGAGGCTCATGCCAATCAGCTCCGCCTCGGTGTAGCAGAAGTGCGTGAGGGCGGCCTCGTTGGTTGAGTAGATGATGCCTTCCGACGACGTGTAGGCACCCACACCCATCGCACTGGATGTCTTTGTGTTTGTGTTGGTTGCAACAACACCTTCATCCACGTCATGATGGTAGGACACCAGCAACGCCGGCATGGGTGAGGTGGAAACGAGCTGCTTGAGCAGGCGATGATGATTGCGAATCTCGAACACCTCACTAATGTCGCGCAGGAATCCAAATATGGTGCGGCCATGTGTGGGATCAAGAAGATCGCGAATCGTAACTTCCACGTGGATGGAGCTGCCATCGCGTCGTACACCGGTGAGCTCGCGACTGGTGCCCATCACCCGAGATTGGCCCGTCTTGAGATAGTTTTGCAGATAGCGGTCGTGCTCCTTGGCAACGTTGCGTGGCATGATGAGATTGATGCTCTTGCCGATCACCTCCATCGCCGAGCCATAACGGAAGATGGTGGCGAAGTAGTTGTTGGCGTAAACGATGATGCCCGAGGCGTTGATTTGGACCGCGCCAAAATCCATCGTGGTGAGCATCGCTTCACGAATTTGGTCGCTGCGCATCAACGTGTGCTGGTACGTCTGGTCGTGGATGAAGAGGACGTGGAGCTCCTCGGAATCCATGGAACTGGCCACCCCAGAGAGGCCGCGTGCGGAGGTCGGCAGGTCGTCGGTGCTCAGCCGCTTCGAATGAATGCGCGCGGTAAAGGTGAGGCCGTCCTTGCGCAAACACGTGTAGTTCGCCGCTGATGAGCTGTTGTTGTTGTTGTTGTTCTTGATGAGGCTGGAGATGAATTTGTCTTGCTGCTTGGCATCCTCGCAGGGAATGATCGTGGTGAGGTGGTTCCCGGCCATGTCGGTGCTCTTCACGTAGCCGAAGAGCTGCACCGCCTGATCAGAGGCGTAGCGCAACGTTCCGCGCGTATTCACCACAATAATGGCACGCGGATAGAGACTAATGAAGGCCCGCTCCATGTTGCTCTCATCCTCCAGCTTCGTCTTCACGCTGATGGGCGAGACGGAGGCCACAAAGAGCGCATCCACGGTGCCTTTTCGGATCTCACGAATGCGCACCTCCACCGCCGACAAGTTTCCGGATATGGTGCGAGCCTGCAAGGGCCGCACGCCGTCCATCGAGCCCGGCGCCTGGCCCTTCTTGGCCGGGAAGCGGAAGACCTCCTCAAAGTTGGGGAGCACCTTCTCCATGGGCTGCCCAATCATCGATGTTGGGCCACACTCGAAGAGTTTCTGCGCCGCACCATTCAGGCTCAACAAACGACCAGCGTGGTTGCACGAGAGCATCGCAACGGGGCAGTGGTCAGTAACTGCCTCGTGGAGCTCGTTGGCCTTCATCATCTGATAGTGCTCCGTCGTGTCGCGCAGGAAGCCAATAAACATGCGCTGCGCCTTGCCACCGGCCAGGGCATCATCCACCATCACCTCCAACACACGAGCCTCGACGGAGAAGAGGCGGCCATCGGCCCGCTTCGCGTAGACGGAGCGTGGGCCCGCCAACATCTTCTTCACCCCCGTCGTGAGATAGCGTTCCAGATAGCTATCGTGCTTCTGCGCAATGTGGTCGGGCATGATGAGATTCACGCTCTGACCCTCCAGCTCCTTGGCGGCATAGCCAAATTGGCGTTCGGCGGCCTTATTGATCTTCTCGACGCGCCCACGCTCATCCATCACGACGACGGGGATGGGGCAGCCCTGGAAGGCGCACTCGCTCAGCGCATTGCGTTGCGAGACCTCCACCTCCTTGCTCAGGTCCTTGAAGAAGGCAATGACGGAGAGTGTATTATCTCCACGACGGAGCTCACGCATCGTCACCTCCGTCAGAAACTGTTCGCCGGTGCTGCGTTTGGCGTCGAGGGTGCGGCTAACGTCGAGGAAGTGGCGGAGGTCGGATTGGCTGTGGCGGGAGAAGTCGTAGCGTGTGGCATCCGCACCGTAGAGGAGGTCGTTGAGGGTGGAGCCCATCACACGCCCGCTCGTCAGGCCCCAACTCCGCTCCGCCGCCTTGTTGAAGAAGACGATGTTGCTATCCTCATCGAGCACCACGACGGGGATGGGTGAGATGTCAATGAGGGCGTTGCTCATCGCATCGCCCTTGGTGCTGGAGGCATCATCGGTGAGATCGCGCACGTGAATGAGGATGTACTGCACGTCGCCGGCATCATTGACGACGGTGGCGAAGGCCATCTCTGCGGGAAAGACGCGCTCATCCTGCGTGATGCCGTTGAGGCGGTGCTTCACCTGCGCGCTGCGGTCCTCCCTGGCCAAGTAGCTCAGCTGGTTGAGAAGATTCTGCACATAGGCATCGCTGTCATGGTCGTCTGTTGGCGCAATCAGCGCACTGAGGTGGCGGCCCAGCAGCTCATCCTGCTTGTAGCTGAACATGCGCTTCGTGGAGCGATTGACGGACCGCAGAATACCGCGTGCATCAATGACGAGCTGCGCATGATCGCTGTCGCTGATGATGGCGGCTTGGATCTGGCGCACGACGGACTTGTCTTGCTTGATGGTAACTGGGCGGAACACAACAACAAAACACTTGGATTTGTTGGTGGTGGTGGAGTTGCCGTAGAGGGTAACCTCACGTACGTTGATCTCAATCGGGAAGACGACGCCCTCGCTTGTACGCCCATAGCTGTTGCCCTTTTTTCCCACGAGGAGTGCGAGACGTGAGCGGCCGTTGCGACGGCGGTAGTCCGCCATCACCCGCCCACGTTCCTCGGAGAGGAGCACCTCAACATGCTTACCAATCACCTCATCGGCGGTACGCTGAAAACGATGGAGGGCGTCTTGGGTGATGCGAGTGACGACGTCTTGATCGGTGAGAACAACCATGGCGGATTGCTCCACCTCTGCGCAGGCTTCGAGGATGATCTCTGCATCGTGATTGACGTTGCCGGTCTGGAAAAAATCATGGATGGCGGGCACCTCGCGCCGGATGTTTTCAGGAATCATGCGCAACAAGAGTCGGGTGCCCTCTTCTTCCTCCTGCAGATGCTGCAGAAGTGGGCGGAAGACGAACAAGACGAGGAGCACAATCAGCACCAAAGTCACGCTGCACAAGATGATGAAGACGGTGGCGATGAGGGTGCCGTTGTGGCTGCGATCATCAAAGTAGCTGTTGCTGCTGTTAACCAACTTGCGCGAGACGGAGGGGAAGATGGCGAAGAGGGCCGTGTCGTAGGGGAGGCTCGTCTCAACCTGCTTCTGATTGAGCACGTTGATGAGGAGGCCGAGGAGCTGCCACACCACATTTTCTACACCTCCCGAGTACAAGTTGGCCAGCATATCATCGTCCTGGCCGTCCATGAAGTTCTTGAAGTCGAGGACGGCGTAGCCAGGGTCGTAGATAAAGGTGCGGCATGGCGCGTGGTATTCCTCGTAGGCATATACATCACTGCCAAAGAGCTCCCTGTTCTGGCTCTGACTGATGCTGAGAAGGCCTTCGTAGGTGTTGCCATCACCGAGGTACAAGTCCTCACGGAACTGAAGTGTGGTGATGATGGACCGCAGCAAATCCACGAGGTACGGTGACATGTCGCTCATGTTGGGGCTGTTGTACCACACCTGTTGGGCATCCATCACGGCCTCAATGAAGCTCCAATCACGTTCCTTGATGGAGCTGAGGAGGTTGGTGTTCTGAATCTGCCGGCTCTTGTAGAAGAGCCCCATGAAGAGGATGGCGCTGAGGAGGACGAGGACGGAGAAGATGGAGAGGAAGAGCACGAGGCTCACAAGGTTGCCCTTGGTGGCCATATCCAGGTTAGGCCCGGTGATGTCGTCGGCCGATTCCACGAGTGAGTCCTCGTCGGGGCTATTCATGGCCGCCTTGACCATCATGACGTGGTAAATGGCGAACATGGTGAGGAGGATGATGCCGCCCATCAAGCAGGCAGACATAATCATCGATGCCAGACCAAACTTCGAGACGTTGTCTTCAGAGTTGTCCGCCCTGCCCAGCATGGAGTTGCCAATGCTCTGCATCGTCGTCGAGAAGCCTTCACTGAAGCTCTTGCTCACCACATCGTAGCGCGGCCCACTAATGGCGCGCTGGGCAATGGCCAGCTGCGTGGCCGTGGGGAGTGCAAAGTCATAGACCGGGTAGCTGTAGTCGTCCACGTTGCTGCCCAGCATGAAGTAGCCCATCATGTAGTTGAGCTCAAACTGCCGGTTGTAGTAGAAGCCAACAAGAACAGGCGTGTCTGGTAGGCCCCAGGCGTTTACACTCAGGTCTGCCGCAATGTTGCTGTAGTAAATGAGGGTGGCAATGTCTCGCGCAAGTTGCAGCACCTGCAGCGTTTCCTTGGCCACTTCCGGGTCAGGGGTGGAGGTGGCCAGGGCGACCTCCAACTGGTTGAGTGAGGCGTTGTAGGTTGAGACGGCTGCGGTGGGTGCCCAAATGGCTTCCGTACTTGTATATCCGTAACGCTGCATGCGTAGGGCGTAGAAGCGGTTGGCGGCGAGGTTGAGAGAGGTATCATTGAAGCATTGTAGGTAGGTGAAGTAGTAGTCGTGGTAGTTGTTGCCATCAACGGCGTTCTTGTAGGCCACGGAGAGGATGATGATGGTGGCGATGGCGACGAGCACACACGTGGCACAGAGCACTTGCACAATCAAGGAAGAGCGGCGCTGTCTCAGAAAGCCGTGGAGGGAGAAGAAGAGGGCCAGCATGCAGCACCCGAGCATCACGATGCAAGCAATCCATACACCTTTTTGCTCGTTGATGAGATGATCGCGGTTGGAGTCGTGTACGTCCACCATTTGCGCGAGGTTGTTGGCCACAAGAAAACGCAAGTCCTGGTAGTAGTCGCTGAAGACGAGATTGCGGGCAATCTGCAGCTGATCCGCGACCGGAAGACTGCCATCAATGACGTTGGTCGAGGCGGTTGGGGAAGGCACAACAGGATTAAACGGGGCAAATGCGGTTTGCTCAACCGAGGCCATGGCGGTGTAGTCGTAGTCGTGATTCACGGCGTTGACGCGGGAGAAGATGTACGTATCATCGGGGGTCATACCGTAGTAGGATGAGGCCAACCACATGGCAACCACCTGGCGGTCCATGGCGCTATTCAGAAGAACGCGCAGATTCACGACGCAGCTCACCACCGCGGCGTTGGAGGCCTCGGCGATGCCGGTTTGGAAGAGCTCCGTGTAGTCATTGACGGCGAGGTAGTCGTGGTAGCGCTCCACGTGGACGACGTCGCCTGTGATGGTATACTGCTGTGCGTAGGTGCCGAGTGTGGTGAGGTAATCAAAGTAGCGAGTGGCTCGGTTGATGAAGCCCATCAGATTGTCCGTGGAGGTGTCAAGGTTGATGGAGATGATGTGAAAGCGGTAGGCCAGAACAAAGGCCGCCACCGCGAAGAGGCAGGCAACGACCATGACGAGCATCACGATAGTTGTGCCGGAGAGGCTCTTGGAGATGCCGCCAAGGATGGCGGTGATGGAGTGCTGCTCAACCTCATCCGCGGCGATGGTGTTGCCGGAGTCAGCGACGGGCTCATGCACAATCATGTTGCGGTCTTTGCCGTCTTCGGCATGCATGGGGCTCGCCGCACCGGATTGACGGGGTGAGTTGGCGGACGTAGAGGTCTCTTCATCATCATCATCATCATCGCTGCCGGCATGGCGTGCGGCTTCGCCATCACGACCGGGAGCGCGTTCCTCTGCACCGGAGAAGATCGCGGCGCTTCCTGTGGAGGTGCCCGCAGAGGTTGGCGATTCCGGCGCAGGCCTTCGCGACTTGGAGGGTGGCGGAGATTTAATCCCTCCGTTGTTGTTGTTGTTGTTGGCGGCGCCTCCCACATCATCCTCAAGGAGATCCTCATCACGTTCAAAGTAGCGCGTCTTGTCTCTGCTGGTGCGGTAGAGCACCTCCAAGTAGGAACGTGGGATGTGAAAGAAGAGGTTGATGGTGGTCATTTTGGAGACCTCAATCCGACGCAGAAACACAAGAATGATGGCGTAAACCGCGAGCAACAAAAACACCGAGACGGCGTAAATGACGATCACCACCCACACCACGTTGGAGACGTAGTTTTGCTGATTTGCAACGTAGACCTGCACGGATTGATTCATGGCACGTGAGAAGGAGCCATCATCGCCGTTGATGGCGAGGAGCTCCCGCGCCAGATCCGATCCTTCCTCGTTGGTACCGGCCAACATCATCTCCGATGCGACGGTGAAGCCTAGGTCAAAGTAGGAGGTGAGTGAGCGGCTGTAGTTGCCCTCCAAGGACTGCACACCTGGGGTAAGGAGCTCCGCACGCTTCTGATTTACAAAGTCAGCCACGGTGCTACTCTTGCTGAGAAGATTGCCCAGCATGAGGTCTTGATGAGAGCTGTACAGCTTGGTTGCGCTGGATCGTAGTGTGCCGTAGAGTGAGGCCACGACGGGGGCTTGCTGTGCGGGGGATAGCCCCAACGCACCAAGATTCCGTACTTCCTTGGTAATGACGCAGCCCACGGCGGTGTAGAGCCGCGTCTGGCTGGCGGCGTTGATGCGGTTCACCATGGTGGAGGTGAGGGACATCTGCACCGCCATGAAGATGATGAGTGCCACGACAAGTAGGAAGATGGCGAGGAAGATGATATACAACAACATACGTAGTCGCTGAATGGCGTCGGCACCCTGGCTGAGGAGCTGATAATCATCGCTATTTTGCTTCTGACGCTTCTCCGAGGAGCGCAGGACGAGGCGGCATGCCTCCCAGTTGGATCCAAGACGGCTGGCGTTGTTTATGCTGCTCGATATATCATTGTGCCCCTCACGCTGATTGCGCTTCTGCTGGCGCTGCATCTCCGCCTCCTCCGCGACACGCTCGCGGAGCATCTTGGCCGACTCCTCGTCGAGCATGACATCGCGCAGAAAGCGGGCGTAGTTGATTAAGATGGCCTCGTTGGGCATGAGAAGTGTCTTGGAGTAGAAGCGTTTGCAGGATTCACGCTTCTCCGTGATGTAGTCGGCAATGTGCGTGAGCTGCTCATTCGTGTGGCTCCCGGAGGCGAGGCTGCTCCAGAAGGAAGACATTGCGCCCAAGATCTCCTTCTGCATCTCCGCCGACGTACTCACGAGTTGGATTTGATGGCTGTTTGAGACGTTGAGGGACTGCTTGAGCTGCTCGCTGAGACGGAACATGTGGTAGCTCAGTGAGGCAGAGACGTAGCGTGGGGTGCGTTGAAGGATGGTGAGCTCCGCGAGGCTCATGCGCAGCTTCTTGCCAAAGATGGCGAGGAAGATGCAGAACTGGTACACGAGGAGCGGGTCGCTGCTGTACTTCACCAAACCCTTAGTCATGATGCGTCCAGCAAAGGCGCACATGCGCGGTGTGGGATCTACCGAGCCTGATTGCTCGCGGAAGTCGCGCAAGAAGCGCGTGGCGAGCTCAATATCTGTGGAGGCATAGATGTTGGTGATGTAGGGAATGAGCACACTCATGCGGTCAAGATAGAGCTCGTGGTCCTCGCTGCCATCATCGCTGCCGTTGGTGTGTGGCTGTTGCCGCCCTTCTTCCTCATCTTCCTCATCTTGGGAGTTGTGTCGAGCGCTGCCACGCCCACCACGAGCATGCGACCCACCTTCATCACCATCGCCATCGGGTGCGCTCAGGTTGAAGCGCACCGTGAGCGGATTCTTGGACTTGCGCTTCTGCTCACGTACGCGATCGCCCATGATGAGCTTCTCAATGGTTGGATATCGTGTAAAGATGAGATCATCAACGGGCAGACGTCGCGGATAGTCCTCCTCCCCAATACACACCGCCGCATTGCTGCTGTGGTGGCGCAGTGTATCGATGGCCTTGAGATAATCTGCGTTGACGCGCACCCCCGCCACAAACCATCCCCCAATGAAGGCCAACGCACCGCCCGCGATGGCCACGACGGTGCTGATGGATTTGGAGTTCCACGTGGAGTCTGAGCTCGCGCATGGAATGGCTACGGCCGCCACGACGGCCACCGCAGCCATCTCACCCACACGAAAGCGGTTAACGCGCAGGTTGTAGTAGGGCAGAAAGTACACGTACAAGACGGCGAGTGTGGCGGTCATGGCACACAAGGTGATGCAGAAGGCCTGTGCCTGGCCCTTGGAGAGGAGGACGTGGAAGCAAATGACGGCGGCCAACTTCATGGCGGCGTGGAGGTCGCAGAGATACGGATTTGGCCGTGCGAGGAGGTTGGTGGAGTCGGGCATATCATCGTGGAGAAAAGAGGTGCCAATGTAGAGCACCAGGGCCAGGGCGAGCATGCCAATCACCGAAAAGATGAAGTAGGCGATGCTGTAGCCTCCAAAACATGTTTCGTTGAACCAAAACATCTCGTGGAAGCCGGCGTCACAGACGATGAAGCTCATAAACATCATCCCCATTGGTATGACGGCAAAGGAGGCCACGGCGTGTGCCACGAATTGGCAGTAGGCCTGCATCCATCGTGGCATGCGCTGAAAATCCTGGAACATGAAGTGAATCACCACCAGAATCCAGGAGAGGAGCATCAACAGGAAAATCCAAAAGAAGGCGTTGGCTGCCCCAAAGGTGTTGGATGCCCAGTCAGAGTCAAAGAGTGGGAAGTCAAAGAAGTATATGACTTTGGCCACTTCATTGCCAAAGACGGGGCCCCACGTGAAGTTGCCGTTGAGAACGAGGCCAATGAGCTGGATGAACTCGAGAAGGAGGCCAATGGCACTAATCTTCCAGTCAAGTGTGATCTCGAACTGAATTAAAACGGGGAAAACACGATCAACGCGTGGCATGAGCTGGCGTGTCTTGAGGGCCGCCTCACGGAAGGAGGCGGTGCTGTTGGTGCTGCTGTTGGAGAAGAGGCTGTGGCTGTGGCTGCCACTGCTGGGGTCGGTGCTCGCATCGGTGCTCGGCGCGCTTTCCTCGACCGTCTTGGCCGGTGGCGCCGTTGGGTACTTCTCCTTCATGATGGAGAGGTGAGCGAGCTAGCGTGAAGATTCAGAAAGTGTATGTGCGCACGTAGAGGATGATGATGCTGTTGTTGTTGTTGTTGCGTAGTTCCAACACGATGAGCCCCCCGAATACACCGCGTCAGATGAGCGGAGATGAAGGGGCAAGAAAAATGAGGGAGAAGAGGTGCGGACCTTCACAATGAGTGTAGTTTGCAAGAATTTGAACTACAGAAACAAGAAAACACAGATTGTGTGTGTGTTGCTACCCTGGAAGATGATGAAGATGGAAAGACGAGGAGGTGGAGAGTGTTTGTGGCACAAGCATCATTCACAAGCCTGGAGAGCTACACCAGCACACAGACACACACCGTCGAGTTGGGGTGAAGAAGAACATGTACAAGGAACACATCGCAATGATGATGATGATGATACAACGAGTTGCTGTCATTGGTGATGAATCTCCTCCACGTTGGTCCTGTGGTGGAGTGTGGGATGTATAATGATGATGATGATGATCTAAAATGTGCGTAGTTGAGATTAGCGACGTAGTGCAGCCATGAAGAGTGAAGCCACGCGACGAACATCATCGCGATGTTGTGGGGCGTTGAGATTATCCATGAAAGCACAATCAACGCTGCCACCGTCGCAGATTGAACGTCGGATTTGGCCATCGTGTGCTGCTTCACGAATCTTGGTTAGAGCGGGGCTCCTCGTGGGGATGTTGCTGCACAACGCGGAGAGAGGGGCGGCGGGCCGTGGTGGAAGAGGTGCAGGTATCGATGATGATTTTGACGAGGATTGCTTCGACGTTCTGGATGAGTTTGGTGCCATCACAGGCCGTGTGTTGTTGCTATTGTGGGGAGGCCTTGACGTGGAAGATGGCTGAATCACCGCCGATGAGCAACCAAGGATCATCTTCGTGCTCTTCTCTGCATCTCCATCAGCCTGCGGCAGCTCCACCTCCTCGATGTTGGCCATGGAGCTAGCACTGACCGCAGGGGGCTGCACAGAGACCACGGGTGAGGATGACGTACACTGCTCCATCGTTGGCGAGCTCATGATGCCATCCTCCACCTCAGCCTCATCGCCATCCTCCTCTTCCACGAGTGCTCCATCGCGGAGAAGCTGCAGATGGCGGAGCGCATCCATCTTTGCGCGACGGCAGGTGATGGGGTTGTGGTGAAGGCGGCAACGCTGCAGCTCAACGAGATGCCGCAGTGCGATGAGATGCTCCACGTCCTGGATCATATTGTGGGAAACATCGAGTGTGTGCAGCGCGCGGCACTTTTCAACACCGTTAATGTGCTCGAGTTGGTTGTGGCTGATGATGAGCTTCCGCAGCGTCGGGGAGTGGAGCCCATCCACGTGATGCAGCGCATTGTGCGAGAGATCGAGCTCGCGCAACATGGCCAACGACGTCAGCGCATCTCCGCGCAGAGTAGTCAAGCTGTTGTGGGAGAGGTTGAGGTGCGTGAGCCGTGGGGGAAAGACGGGTGCTTCACTGGTGCCCTGCAATGAATCCATGGCGTTGTAGGAGAGATCGAGGCGCGTTAAGTGGCTGAGCTGCATCAATCCGACTGGAGAGGTGATGAGGTTGTTGGAGAGATCCGCATGACGGACGGAGGTGTGCAGTGCCTCTTGCTCCTCGCGAGTGAAGTCGGCAAACACAAGACGGCGCAGATGTCGGTGGGAGAGGTCCACCGACTCCGCCAGAGACGTGTTGCCGCTCATGATTGTCTTGAAGAAAGAGAAAGAAGATGAAAAATGATGGAAAAAAGAGAGTCATGGGTACCTTCACATCACAGATGCAGGATGATGACAAAATCAGAGTTCCGACCAACGACGTGCTCGTTTGATGATTCATGATGTGTGAGTTAGTGCGATGTTTGGGCATCTCCATGCCGAGTGGTGCCATCGTCGTCGCCATCGCCATCGCCATCGCCACCACCGCCATCCACCACGTCTTCCTCCTCGGCACCAGAGACGTTGGGCAGCCGAATGAGATGCACAACGGCACTACTCACGGAGTTGGTGCCTTTGGCATCCTGTGAGAGAACCATGCTAAAGTACTCGGAATGCTTCTCGAGGAGATAGAAGATGCCACCCCATCGTTTGCGAATCATGTCTTGTGCGCCACGCGGGAGATGTAAGTGAATCGTTGAGCACGATGAATGGCCGCCACGGCCTTGGAGGTAGGCGGCAATCAAGCGCACCACCTCTGCTTCATCGAATGTACTTCGCAACACACCGCGTGGAAGTGGCTGATCGGGCCGCGACAAGCACCAGTTTCCCGCCCGTTGGAGCTCAAAGTGCTGAAACAAGGTTGGATGAGACTGGAAGAAGTTATGCATCTTGATGGGGAGGAAGTGAAGCAGCTCCTCGGGGAGCGCGCGGAGGAACACCTTTTGTTGGGTGAATCCACGTCGCGGGAGATGCCGCGCAACCTCTCGCGCGAGATTCTCTGGATCATGAAAGGGATGTGAAGGATCATCACGGAAGGCCATGCGGCGGCGGAGGGTCCGAACCTGGCGTTTTTTGCGCTCGCGGGTGGCAATGACGAGTTGCTCCTCCAAGCTGAGTGAGCTCACGTGCTGCCGACGGCGGTAGCTCGTGCGCATCACCACCGTTGCATCGTCGGAGAGGAAAAAGACGGGGCCATGCGCGGCGAAGTAGTTCTGAAGGTTGCCAAAGTAGGCCACCACCTCCGCACGCACCACGTCGGGCAAACGGCGCTCCACCTCCGCCACATCCACGGAACCCTCCAGCGGCACGTGCTGCAGAATCCAGTTGCTGCTACGTGGTGTGGGGCTCGTGTGCATCTCCAAGCCACCAAAGTTGGTCGGACGCAACAACACCGCGCAGCTCCAACTTTGATCATCCTTCTCCACCCCCTCATGCCCAACATGATGATCATCGCCGCCGCCATGTTCTGTTGGTCGTGCCTCAACCGAAAAGGCGAAGATGTGCTGCATCTGTGCGAAGTACAGAATGGCCTCGATGCCATGATAGGGAAGCTCCGCCACGTGTGCAGGATCGGCACGCTTGAGGAGCATCTCCAACGGCATCCATTCCCCATGACGTCCTTCGAAGTGTGGCACGAAGTTGTTGGCCAAGGTGGGATCAGGTCTGTACGCAGCGAACGTTTCCTCCGCCACCTCGCACCCATCGAGATCCACGGCGGCATAGCCACCAAAAAGCCGCACGAAGCTGCGCCGACCAACCTTCACCACCTCCATCGCCTTGGTAGCAAAGTAGCTCACCATGTGTGCTTCCGTATAGCCTGGCATCTGGGCCAACACCTCCTCCATTGGCACAAAGAAGGGCGGAATGAAGTGTAGGAAGCTGCGGAGGCTGAGCACGCTGCCATCTTCACGTCCGCGCGGGGCGGCACGTGCGGATGGGCTCACATCGAAGTCTGCGGGTGCGGGCGGCAACGATGCCAAACGACCAACATCAAAGAAAAAGTCAGTGCGCGGGTACTCCACGTCTCGTGCTGGAGCAGGAGAGGTGCAGGTCTCGTGAGATGGTTCCGGCTGCACCACCGTGGCCTTGGGTGGTGATGATGATGTTGGTGGTGCTGGCGCATCAGCGCTCATGGTGGACGGAGGAGGTGCCACGTTGCAGCCCACAGCTACCATCACCCCAGCAGGGTCAATGGAGATGTGAAGATCATCCTGCGCACGCACCAACACGTGCCGCAGAGTCTTGTGCGGACGAACATGTTTGCGGCGTGAAGTGATGGAGAGGCAGTCGTACAACTCACTGATGCAGAACCACGTACCTGCAGGATGAGTGCGCAGAAGCTCGTGGAGCTCCTTCATCAACTCAGGTGCGATGCCAACCCCAGCGTCTGTTGCTGAGCCGCTGGCAAACCGAATGGAGGTGTGAAGGTGGCACATGCGTGCGTGCAGGAGCGATGGCCGCCGACGTGTAGGGGTCGCGGAGGTACGCCACAACACAGATCGAGCAGCAGTGCAGAATGGCCGCATGAAGATGGAGCTGCCACCACTCAGGAAGGTGGTGGAGGCTACTCTCCGCATCACGAGCACAGATGTACCAAACAACGAACTCAATGCGAGTGTGTGCCGTAACTACACCGCCTACCAATAACAACAACAACAGATATGAAGAAGAAGAATGTGATGGCGGTTGGTTGCATCCTTGTTGGATGAGCACGTAGGAAGAAAAAATACATCAGCGTGTACGTTGAATAGTGAATCATCCATCTCTCCACGTTGTGCCTCACCATCGTCAGAGATGGTGCGTGGCAACGAACAACATGATGATGATGGTGATGATGATAGTGTTGCAACAACACAACACCAGCAACGCCACGTGATAAACTAGCAACGCCATGCTCGCTATTCTGTTGCGACGCACACATCCACCAAGAAGACGGAGTGCCGCGCACCGGCTCCAGCTTGGACGATGCGCTGCACTTCCCACGTGCGGCCATCATTTGGGGCGAGAAGCACAGCTCCACGTTGCAACACACAGCGTGGCTGATCCACCATATCCGCATCATTGCAACCAAGTTGGCCGTGGAGGTTATCCCCAAAGCCCAGCACCACGTCGCCATCATCATGGCAGACGAGGAGCAGAGTATGATCGCGGCCTGCAATGGAGCGCACAACAGGTGCGTGTGTGTGCGCCACCTTCGTCATATTCATCTCTGGAAGGTGCTTCTCCCAGTGCAGATTCACCCAGTGTGGCTCGAAGCTATCCTCATCCCCGAGGCCCAACACGCCACTGCCCATGATACGTACAGGAGCAGGAGTTGGAGATGTGGGTGTTGGCTGATAGATCATCATGCGCTCATGCGCGGCGTGAAGGACGCGTGGGCTGCTGCCATCATCATCATCATCATCATCATCGAGGGGCCGTGGAATTGAGCTCTGGAGATCCTCCACCTCATTGTTGTAGTAGCAGCCCCAATGCAGGGTGCGATGATTGCCAGAGCGCCGCCCACGCAACAACACGGCGGAGTGCAGATGCATTGCGGAGAGCTCCACCACATCCCACACCTCATCACCATCAACGGCGGCAATGGCAGCCTGCACCTCCACCTCCACCTCATCCAGGTTATCCGCCCACGCCAGGTCGGTGGCACCATGATCGAGCACATCGCACACCACAGGACGAAAGTTGGTTGAGAAGAAGTCGGGCCGACGCTGTTTCCGCTTGGCTGCCCACTTGGCGGCGTAGGGGTTGCTGTTCGTCGCGCCAAAGGCTGATGCTGATGCTGTTGCTGTAGTGGGTGATGATGCCCCGGTGAGCTGGGCCGTGGTGGCTTCGGCCACGATGGCGTTCTGCACGCGTCGATCGCGTGCGCGCATAACATCGTAGGCCTCACCATCATATCCGAGCTCGCCAAAATCGCCTCGTCCGCACGCCAACAACACGTTTGGCAAAAAACGTAGGCGTGGTGGCCCGGATGGATCTGCACCGTCTTGGAGCATCAACGCATTCCGAAAGGCGAGGAGTGTGTGATGGGTTCCCGCACTCACCGCGATGAGCTCGCCACGCCGAAGACATGCGCCGACCCCAGCAAGTAGTGTACGTGCAACAGATGATGATGATGATGATGTTGGATTCTTCTCTTCATTCAGCTGAATGGGGAGGGTGCAGAGTAGCTGCCAGTCGTACACGGCCACTTCGTCGTGGCCGAGGCCCAGTTGGCCGGCGTCGTTGCGTCCGCAGGCGTAGAGCGCATCCAACGTGCGCACCAATGAATGATCGCAACCACAATGAATGGATTGAATGAAGCTACTCATGGATACTTCGCCACCCTCGTGCGTTTGGTTGTAGGCCTTCCACGCATCATCAAAGAAGGTGATACGTTTTGGCTCGTGGAGTGCGTCCGCCCCACCAGGAGCGGATGGCCGACCAATGCCGAGCTGCCCATGCTCATTGCTGCCCCAGCCGTAAATGCCACTGGATGTACGTGCAAGTGTGTGATAGCCACCACAGTAGATGGCCAGCACCTCATCATCTGCACTACATGTGGTGGATGGTGATGATGATGATGATGATGATGGAGGTAGGAAGTTGGGGATGAGAGTGGCTTGGTGTGTGCTCATGAGCTGATGCGTCTTGCGCGGCTGGCCGAGGCCCAGTCGGCCGTCGTGGCCGCAGCCACACACGGCGATTGCCCGGAACGACGGGGATGTGGCGCTCATTCCTACGAATACAACCGTGAAAGCAAGAAGAGAGATGATGATGATGAGGAATTGTGTGTGGGATCAGTGAATGCGTGCTGCGTACAGCGGCAGCATCCACCAAAGTGGTACGAACACGCTCGCAGAAATTATATTTAGATCGAGTCAGTGAGCCAACAACAACACACACACACGCACACACGCACACGTGGAGGGTGAAGAGAGCTTGTCCTGCGACTTAGTTCGATGAAGTATCTTATAATGAAAGAAAAGAGTCGTAAATGTTGTTGTTGTTTTACCTCGCTTATACGTACACACACACACATGTACACGCACACACACACACACATGTACACACACACACATGTACACGCACACACACACACACACACATGTGCTCATGCATGTTTGTGTGGCCTACTCCGTCCATGCCGTTACTGTGCCATCTTCCGTGGAGGTGAAGAGCCACGGCAGCGTGGGGTGCCAGGCAAGATCGTACACCGGCCGACGGTGCTTCAGAATCTTGACGGGCACCACGAGTGCGTTCTTGTTGTAGTCGTCGTAGACCATGCCGTGGAAGACGTGTACCTGGCCATCGGATGCCCCGGTGGCAAAGAGTGGGTAGGCGTTGGTGTTGGGATGAAAACCAACGCCATTCACGACGCCCTTGTGCGAGCGCATGCGCTTGTACGGCTTATCGCTAAAGTCGCAGTCGTACCACGCGGTGTGGCTCGTTGTATCGCCAACAAGAAAATTATCACCTTCTGGGTGGATGGAGATGCAGGTGGTGATACCACCCGGAGCCTTGTACCGACGTTGAAGTTTGTGGGCCATCAAGTTGTAGCAGCGCACGGCGTTGGTCGTGGAGAGGAAGAAGATGGGCTCACGTGGGTGGAAGGCGCAGTCCGTGACTACCTCGGCAAACTTACGGAAAGGGCAAAAGACTTTTCGCTTGGAGAGCTGCAACATGATGGTCTGGCGGTACTTGACATGATCCTTGGGGCAGAGTGCGCAGAGATAATCGCCACGCGCGTGGAAGGCGAAGCGCTTCACCTTTGCGTGCATCAAAATCTTCACAACGATGCCGGCGCGGCGCTCGCGGGCGTTGGCGTCGAGGAACTCCGCGCGCTTCTCGCGCTCCTCCGTATCGTGAAGGTCGGCGGTGGGCTCGAAGGCCACCTCATCGCCATCCATGGCGGCCTGGGTGATACCGCGACCGCCCAGCGCATCCGCTTCGCCACCAACAACGTGAGCAGAGGCGTTCTCCTCCATCCCCGCGGCCAATCCTGGGGCGCGGAGGTAGCGCACCGTATGATCGTTAACGACGGAGTGGGCGGCGAAGGTGGGCACAATCATCACGAGGCTGTACTCCACCGCACACACCAACAAATTCAGCGACTTGGAGGGGCAGAAGGCCACCTGCTGCACCGGCGCACCAAGGTCATAGCGCTTCGCGAGACGTCCCGTCTGTACCTCAAACACACGCACCATATGATCATCGCACCCCGTGGCGAGGTACTGCCCGTTGGGGCTCAGTGACAGACTACGCACCGTGGCGGTGTGGCCCTTGTACTGGAAGGAGAGGCGTTCCGGATATGGGCGCAGATCCTTTGGGTCGGGGAGCTCCGGAAGGAGCTTCGATGGATCAACGACGAGCCGCGTGCGCTGTGCGCGTGGGAAGAACGCTAAATCCAAGCAGCGTTGATAGCGATCCTGGATGGTGTGTGTGTAGAAGGGTACGTGGCGGAGAGCATCGAAGGCCTGTGGCTGGAAGTGCTCCTTGCGGTCAATGGCACGAAGACGGAGGTGGCGCTGCTTCGCCTGCTCACTGGGGAGATACTCGGCAGGAGGTCTGTAGCTTTCGTAGGTGCCTGGCGGTGGCTGTTTGGGCTTCGGTACGCGGTTGTGGTACTTGAAGTGTGTGTGGGTATCCATATCCACCTTGCCATCATCCCAGATGAGAGTGGGCTCATCACTCTCCTCCTCCTTCTTCTCCGCACGAACACCTTCCTTCGCCTGGCGCCTCTTCTCCGCATCCTCGCGGCGGAGACGACGCACCATCTTGGCCACCACCTTCATATCGTGCATCGCGGGCACAAACTTAGCCTTGGAGGGCCCACCACCACGCGCGAGAGGGTGATTCAGACGATCAAACTCAACGGTATCTTGTTGCACCTCCGAGTACATGTCGTAGTTGGAGTTGGTTGTGCGATTGCGTTGAAGATTGAAGATGATTTGCAAGTCGGCGTTGGAGAGCACCTTCTTTTGGTCGTGGAGAACATCATAGATGGTGCGAACGGCGTTGGGATCATCGGTGGCGTCGAGGAGGCGCTCGAGTGCCGAGCGCTCCGCCTTCATGAGCTTCTTACCTTCAATGTCGTAGCCCACATGATCCTCATCCTTGTACCACTCCAGTGGCACATCACCAATGCGGTTGAGGGTGCCCTCGTCGTCGCTGCTGTCGCTCTCGTCAAGGTGTTGTGTTGTGCCAACACGAACCACATCATCATGGTTCAGGGCGAGATCTTCTGCGTCGGGAAACAAAATGAGGCCGCCTTCATCACCTTCGTCGTCTTCACTCCAAATGATGGCGTCGTCGAAGCCCGCATCGGCATCCTCCACCACCTCCATCACTGGCAGTTCCTTCTCTTCTTCACGCACAGCCTGCGGTGTGTGCTGTACCACCTCAGGTGCAGCCACCACGGCTGAAGGTGCGGCGTCCAGCTCCACCTCAGCTGCCTTCTTGCGCGGCGTTGATGCGCGCTTTGTTGGCGATGATTGCGTGGAGCCTCGCTTGGCCACCTTCGTCTTCTCCTCAGCCTCGACGCGTCGCTTCGGTGCCATCTAAACGTGAATGTACGTCGTCAGTGAGTGTGTGCTGGATGATAATATCCACGAGAAAAATACAGTGCTTCAATGGCAGTTGAAGGCCGTGAAGTATGTACAAAAAAAACTACTTTGTGAAGATGATGTCAAGGTGGAAGAAGATGTGCAACATGACCAAGTTGTGTGAGACACGATGCGTACCCGCAAAAATGTTGATGATGATGGATGTGAGGAGGAGCCTATGCCCATTCACCTCCATCACATCTATATATGAAATAAGTTAGAGAGAGGGCGAGTGGCAGCTGCCAAAAAGGCCAATCATTTTTGTCGCTCCGCGATGTCTCCGCAACATCACCGCCAACAATTATCTCATCGCGCACAACCACCACACGCACGTACTCCGCATCCGACTGCTTAACTGCACGAATACGCCAACGCATAGACGAAGAGGAGATTGTGCAGCCAACAGACTATGAAGATGAGGTGAAGCGTTGTGCAGGACAACACTGAAAGTTGTATATGAAGAACTGGCGAACCTTCACAACACGAAGTACCTCTCTCGCTGAGAGTGGGTCTCTGTGTGCGTGTTTGTGTGGCGGTGATGATGGAGAGTGCATCCTGAGGAGGAGGGAAATGAATCTGCTACGTCGTGACTTCGACGAGAGGAGCTGCCGGTACAAGTCTGTGCTGTGGTGAATGCTCCATTCACCTGCATAGCGTTCTGATATCTTGGTGCGGGAGATGGAATGAAGTAGTATAGGGGTGTGGGGGTGTGCGTACGTCAACAACAAATCCGAAGGTGAGAAGTGCCCGCATCATCACACAACGGTACGAAGAGGAAGATGATGAAAAAAAAGAATTGTGTTGTTTGTTGTTTGTTGTTGTCGTGGTGTTGTGTTTATACTGAGCAGCTCACCTGCTACCACGATGTCCGTCAGCCCATCGGCATCGAGGAGGAGGACGACGTCGGATGCGGTTCTTACGTGTGAGTTTGGATGCTTGACAAGTGCGGCAGCCAACCAACGCGAAAAAGAAGCAACAACAACAACAACATCATCAACTTCACAGACTTACAAGAATTAGGGTGTGCGCGCGTATATGTGCGTGAGAGGACCAACGACGCCACATACGCATGAGAAAAAAAAAACATGCCACACTCATCGCATGATAGATCGCCAAGAAAAAGAAGTGGCAGAATCCAATGATGAGAAGAACGTGCCTGTATTGGGTGGTGATGGCCTACCCAGCAACGTTATGATGCCCCCACAACAACAACAACAACAACAACAACATCAGCATGGATGGACTCACCCATGTACGCAACACGTGCGTCAGACACAACGCGCAATACAATCAAAACAACAAGTGAAAAAAAAATCCTTGAAGATAAGTTGCGTGCGTCTGTGCGCGATGTTGTTGTTGTTGTTGTTGCTGGGGTGATGATGCATGTGTGCTGGTTTACTCGGGAAAGTCGCTGCAGCTCACGGGCTCTGGATCCTCAGATGCCGCCTTATCAAGTTGTTGTTGGAGCTGTTGGAGCCACTGGAGCTCCTCCTCCGTGGGCTCGAGCTTCTCGTTCTTTGTTGGGAAGGACGTTGGTGTGCCGCCAGGGGTGATGGGCGATGATGGATTCGTCGCAACGCCATCGGCTGTTGTGGTGGAGATGGCGAGAACGGGCTTGTGGTGCTCGGGATGAGCCGCAGCAGGTGTGGTAGTGGCAGAAGCAGAAGCAGAGGTCTTGTTGTTGTTGTTGGCGGGGGCCTTGGCGTGAAGGACGTTGCTGCCAAGGATGGAGGCGTAGGCGGCGCCATGATTGTTGGTGTTAAAGCGCGTGGCGTTGGCCTTCACCTCCGCTGCGGAGCTTGCGGCGGTTGTTGGGGAGGCGGTGATGGGGCTGCTCGGTGCCGGTGGAGGTGTGCGGGCGGGGCGTGGGCGGCTGCGCGCGCTCGATGCCATGCTTCGTGGCGTGGCGGTGCGCCGCAATGCGTTGGAGGCACGGCCCTTAAACTCCGCCGGGCACTCTTCCTGCGCCACCTTCAGAACACGATCAAACATCTCCTGCGTGGCGTAGTCACCTGGCGGGTAGATGCGTGCGTAGTTCTTCAGCTTCGTATCTTCCAGCGCGCGACGTTCCTCGAGCTGCTCCAAATCATCGCGATGTCTGCCCGGGGTAACGAGGGTGAAGGAGGGCTTCGTCGCCCCATCTTCCGTCGTGGTTGGCGAGCTCACCTCCGCCCCATCCGCCCCACGGCTCTTCACGGTGCCGTAGAGTGGGTGGTTCGATGCCCATGGTGGCAAATTGTGCTTCGTAAACTCCTCCCGCTCCCGATCACGTTCCTTCATCAAGTCGGTTGATTTGCAATCCACGATATCCCACGTCTCCTCAACGAGTTTGCTCTTGATGTCGTTGTCCAGTGGGGTGTCGGTGGCCAGGGACGGGGTGTGGTTCACCTCCATCAACCACGGCTTCATGTGGTCGTCCACGAGGATGTCAAAGCCCAACACCTCAAAGCAGGAGTAGCCCTCGTTGAAAGATGGGAAGCAGGAGTTGTAAACGCTGCTGATTTGTGGTTGGGCGGCGAGGATAGTCTTGACGATGATGTGGCCGATGCTCTCCCAAAAATCATCCACGTTGTGGCCCTCAGCGAGCAGCCAGCCATTGAGAAAGCGGAAGTTGCGCTTGTTGCCAACGTCGCCGTGTTCGGCATCGGTGTTGAAGACGAACTCCGGGCTGCGCTTGTTTACGGCGTAGTTGGTGAGGTGCTTGCATGAGTTCTTGGTATTATCATCGGTGGGTGGCTCGTAGGACTCCGCGCACAGACGAACGAGGCCATCATTAAACATGAAGATGGAGGGCTGGCGAATATTCATGAGGAGAACGTAGATGCGGAGATCAAACTTGCGGCCCTCGAGCAACAGGGGGCGATGCACGTACTCCTGCACAATGTAGTTGTCCGCATTCTCCAGCGCATTCATTGGATCGCGGGTGACGATGATGCCGCGACCTTGGCAGCCAGAGTTGGGCTTCATGATGAAGTAGCGCGTGAGCTTGCGTTGGTTGATGGCTTGCACCACACGTGAGAAGGTCGTGCGCTCCGTCCGCATGGACCACGTTCGCGGGAAGAACTCAAACTCCTCGGGAAGACGCTTCCGCATCACTCCCAGTGTAGAACTGAGGTGGCCCTTGCGGCAAATGAGGTACATGGCAGGGAAGTGGTTCGTGCGCTGCCAATTTTGCAATCGAGTGAGTTGCGTGAGGGGCAACACCGTATCGCTCCACGCCATGTTGAACTGATACTGCAGGAACTCTTCTTCCGTTTCCTGCACGCTGAAGCCCGAGACGGCAGCCACACGACGAACCACGGCGTACTTCGTGTGCGAGACGTTGAGCACCTTCTTGGGCTGGCGGCTGCGCTTCGTCAGGATGCGCTGAAAGCCAGCGCTGCTGAGGCTCAGCTCACGGGCATCCTCCTGCGTGAGATCAACCATGCGTCGTGATGGGATGAAGGAGCGCTGCGCAGGGGAGTTGCGGGCCGGAGAGCCGTGCTTGGTGGGATTGCCCGTTGACCGCAACATGGTTGAGGGAGATTTGGGGGAGCCGTTGTGATCTGCCGCGGCGGTGGTGCGCAGCGGAACACAATCAACGTGGAGAGCTGGCCGACGTGCGCCACTCCCGGCGGAAGCGGTATCCTCACTCGGAGTACCTGCTGCTGCTGCTGCACGCGTGGGTGATTGAGATGGATTTGCTCGCCTGGTGTTGGTGGGATTTGCCGTCGCGGTGTTGGTGAAGGTGCGGCGCGTGGTGGTTCGGCGCGTGGAGCTGCTTTCTGGCTGGATGACGGTTTTCAGGTCGAGCAGGGCCATGCGCATCGCGGCGGGGTTCTTCAGGTTTTTGGATGTTGCCGCAATTTTCTTGAGTGTTTCACTGACGTTGCTCCGCGGTGATGAGGTCGTGTTGTCGCGCTGCACCACGGTGCGCGCGCCCGCAGTCGTGGCGGTTTTGTGGTTGTTGGCGTGTGTGCTTGCGTGCGCGGGGGTGCTGGTGTAGGACTTGGAGTGCATCGCGGCGGCGATGTCGGAGGGAGAGGGAGGTACAGCCGCCCCGCGGGTTGAGCTCACTGGCCTGCGCGCCTCCGCCACGTCTGGGATACTCATCGCGGAGATGCTGTTGTTGAGTGATTTTCCCTTGGGTGGTGGGGCAGGGTGCGAAGAGGTTTGATGATGCACGTTTTCCGTGGAGGATGAGGTGATGATGCGCGGGGGAAATAGGCTCACCGACTTGTTGGTGCCATTTTGTTGTGGGCTGAGCTCCGCCTCATGTGCTTGGTGGCCATTCGTCGCGACGTCCACCGCGGGGGTAGTTGCATCTGCCATGATGAAGTTGGAGGCCGAAGTTATTTGGAGGATGGTTCTACACAGATGGTGATGGTGGGGGAGTGATGTATCAACGATGTGTGTTTCTGCGAGTGCTCTTGTCTGTGTGTGTGCGTACGATGTAGCTCTACACAGGCCTCAGTAGTCAGTATGCGTATAGGCGCAGATGGTGTGCGCTGAGTAGGTGTGGAGGTGAAGGGTGATATGCAACAGGATTGGGCCAGGCTAGACGTATAGATGAAATGGTTGCTCTACACGTCTACGGATGGCGCTGAGGAAGCTGGGCGGAAATAGTAGCGAGAGAGAGAGAGGCGGTGAGATGTTCCGTGGTTGGAACGTTGATACCGGAAAGAATCTGCACCAACCCGCACACAGTTTGGCCGGGTGGTGAAGTAGTAGTAGGTAGTAGTAGGTAGTAACACCTCTAGCAATAAAATGGCCGTTATATAGGTCTGTGTGATGCTTGTGTGTGTGTGTGTGAAGGCACTAAATACAAGAAGAACAACACAAGAACATAGAACACAGCATTGGGTAGTACATAGCGCTAAGCAAGTTAGTTACCAACAACACCACACACACACACAACACACATTTCATCAAAGCCAAAAGTTGATGGTGAGAGGTGTGAGATGTGTGTGTGTGTGTGTGTGTTTTGTTGGTTGGGTGTGACGCACAAAATTCTATCGTTGCTCGATGAGGACCCATCACACCGGATGGCGTCACTGTAGAATACATATCCATGCTCAACACAACACAAGACAACACAAACGAGTACCACAATCAGGTCGTCGTGAGCGCGTACGCGTGTGTTCCACCACCACTGCCAGTTAATAGCGAAGGTGTGGCACAACGACGCAGTGTGGCTTCATGGTCGTGAGGAAGGCCTGCTGTACTACAAAGGGAACATTATCTGCCAGAACAACGAACTCCGTCTTGTGTTGTTGCAGAAACTTGGTGATTTGAATCGTGCTATTCACCACGTTGGGCTCCGCAATGTGCTTGGTGGGCTTCAGGCGGCACACTGAGACGGAGGGCCAGAGATCCTCCACGGGTTGTGGCGAGAGAGATTGTGGCGGGAGTGGGTTGGTGGCAGATTCATTGCCGCTGCCGCTGATGCTGTTGTTGCCAGCTGAGGCCGCGGCGTCGGGAACGGGTGGTGTATCGTGTGGCACCTCCGCATCAACTGCCACGGGTGCCGGTTCTACTGCCTCTGTTGGCGGCGATGCACCGCCCTCATCATCATCACCCTCCTCCTCCGCTACGACGGCGGTGGCGGTTGGCGCACGTGCGGCTGCCGCGGCGCTCTCTAGTTGACTTTCAAAGGCGGCCTCGTAGCGCTGTACCTCCTCTTCCGTCGTGGTGCAATCAGCCACCAACACCACAGACACGCAAAGACGTGCGTTGGCGTGGCGGCGGCTCAACGCATACCGCACCGCCGCCTGGCCCGCGGCGAGAGCATCGGCGCCGAGGAGGCCCTCCGCCACCGCCTCTTCCTCAGCGGCGCGATTGGCCCAATATCCGTCGCTGCACAACGGCGGATGAGGCGTGGAGCTCGACGCGGTGTGAATGGCGCCCGCATCAAAACTGCCCTTCACGGTGGCGGCCGTGGCGGCGAGCGCATCCACGACTGCCTCCGTTTCATCGATGGCGGCGGCGCTCTTTCCTTCCTCCGTCACCTGCGTGAGCTCCGCGGGTGCGGGGCCCAAAATGCCCTTTTCCTCCGCCGCCGCCGCACGCCCGCCATTCCCAACCACCACCACCACGACGCAGCGCATCACCGCCGTCGTTGGACGCACCGTGAAGCCATCCTCCTTGATGAAGTAGAGTGCAAAATCTGTTTTGAGCATGCGCAGCGCGGCACGCGCGACGGAGCCGAGGACGATGGTTTTTCCCTCGAGGAGGTTCCCAGGGCCGAGGAGGAGGGCGGTGGCGTGATGATGCTCAGCGCGCTGACGGCCATAGGCCACAATCTCTTCCGCCCGACGTTTCTGAATCTCTTCGGGTGCCATGATGCGCTCCTCACGCACCGGCTCCTCAACACCACGCCGGCCGCTGTTCGCCTTGGCTGCCATGGAGGCTTTGGAGCTCGCCGAGATGCCACGCGCGCTGAGGCTGCCAGACTTGCCGGCACCTCCGCCACCGTTGTTGTTATCGAGCTCATCCGTCTTGGGTGTGATGGGGGGAAGAACGTACGTTTCCACCTTGTAGTTGAGGGTGTGCAGAAGCTTGCTCTCCTGGATGGTTGAGGCCACGGTGTGCAGCACGTAGTATACGGGATAATCATTGCCGGAGAAGCCGTCGCGTGTGGCGCGTGAGACGGCGAGGCGCACGCCATCCATCGAGGTGGGCGGGAGGCCGGCACTGCTCGGGCTGCGTGAGTTTGGGCTGGCAGAACGTACGACGGTGTTCGTTTCTTTGCTCCACACGTGTGCCACAATGAGCTGGGTTCCTTCATGCTTCTCGAGCAGCATTCCTGGATAGCCGCCAAACTCCACCGCCTTTAGGGCGCTCGGTGAGCCATCGCAGAGGACGATGCCAGACATGATGGGCCACTAATCGGAACCTTCATTGAAAACAACGCAACGTGATGGAAGAAGGAGGTACATGATGGAGGATATAATGCACGTACTCAGAGAGAGAGAGAGAGAGCTACAGGTGCGCAACATCACCACATCACCGTGGTCCTCTTGCAGCATGAAGATGAACCAGCCTACATGAAGGTAGGCCCAACGTATCGCTCCACCCTTATGGGCATAAAACACACAGGCACAACAATTTGCTTCATCAATCTCACCGAACAACGATGGCCAACGCACACACACACACAGAGAGAGATGAAGATGTGGCGTAGTCGTGGTTCTTCTACATCTCAACTTCCCGCGTGGATGGAGGCATGAAGATCCACCCAGACTTATCCGTTGGCTCATCGCGCGCCAATTCCCGTGTGTGCGAGACCTCGCGCAGAATCTCGTAGAGCGCCTTCGTGTCGAGGGAGCAGTACTCCAACAGCTGAATGCGTAGAATGGCCCACAACCGATCGCGTTCCTCTGGCGTCAGGCGTGAGTTCCTAGACGTGGTGAGCTCCTGCACCGCCTTCTCCATCTTGCGCGTGGAGGTCGTCTGGGGTGCGCGCCACTGCGTTGAGCTCCCCATCCGCTGCACATCTTCCATCGTGCATCCGCCTTCGTGGTGATGCCACAGACGGAAGATGCCCATGGCGTTCTCACCCTTTTGTGCGTCAGCGGCATGATCTTCCCCGCCACCTTCTGAATGGCCACCTTCACATCCAAAGATGCCGTACTGCACGTCGGGGCAGAAGGCGGGCAGCACCTTCTTGAGCGAATTGGAGCCCTGGGCGTTGGGATGGATGAGGCCTTTGCGGAGCAGATCCATCGTATCCAGAAAGTGGAAGCGCTGAATCTCCGCCTTGTGCTTCTCAACGAGCTGCCCAAGTTTCTCCAAACATGACTTCTCGAAGCTGGCGTAGTGTGCCAAGAAACAACCATCATAAGGTTGTGCGGGGCCATCCTGCCTTGACGCATCACCGTTGCTGCTCCGCGTGGAGGTCTTGGCAGATCGCCCACGTCGCTTGCTCGACGTTTTGGCCTCCTCCGCGGCATTCCGCAACGCCTCTGCCTCCTCCTCTATCCGTGCCAATTCCCCACTAGCTTCCATCTCCTTCTTTTTCTTGGCCCGCTCTCGCTGCACAATGCGCATGAGCTCCTCAACACACCCAGGTCGTGGATCCATGTTGGGGGAGTAGCCCTTGCCAAAGTGCAGAAAATCATAGTGCGTCGGCGTCTCGTGGAGCACATCGTGATGAAACACGTCGAGAGAAAACTGAAAAGGAATGGATTGGTAGGCCACCACCTTTGGAAAAGGTGGCAGAGCGAACTGTGTGGCCTCAAAATCCAGGACGAAGAGAGGGTACCTCAGCTTGCTGAAGAAGAGATCAATCTCGTGCGGATGGATGGCCAGGTGGCCTTGCGCAACGGCGGTCGCGTAGCGAAGTTGTGGGGCGGTGAGCTTCAAACGGCCCTCGGCGTTGCTATGAAGTACATCGCGTACCCCACGCATGCCATCCGACCACATGGAGACCTTCTTGCCCACGCTCGTGCTGGGGAGGGTGAAGAGGTGGTTGTTGCGCTCCTCCATGGGGGCCTCCACGCGGTTGGGGAGGCACTTGCCCTCAACCAAAAAGGGGCACGCATCGCCACGAGAACAGTGCGGGCCGAGGAAGGCGGAGTAGGCAGGCACCTCCCCAGCTTCTGCTGCCACACGTGATGCAGGCTTCTTGCTCTTGCCCTTCTGCGTGTGGTTGGTTGATGCTGAAACATCGCGGCAGCCATGACAGGTCCCGCTTGTGCTGGAAGCGAAGCTACTCCAGTGCTCTACGGCCACCTCATCACTGCGGCCTCTCCGCACCAGCTCTAGCGTGTGGTGCCGCAACAGTGCCTCCATCAAGCGTTGCTGAAGCTCAAAGAGCTCATGCTCGCTCTGATCCTTCTGACGAAGGGAGCGGGTGCTGCGTGCGGGTTGCTGCTTCGTTGGTTTGGCCATCTTATCGAGCATCTCCTTGTGTGTGGCGGCCACAATGGGTGAGATGGATGGGCCAAGATGATGAAGATCAAAGGCGCCGCCCTGCTTCGTCAGCGTTTTGCGCTCACTCGCCAACATTTCTTCCAGCGAGAGACGCTGGATAAACTTCACGAGACGCGGAGGATCGCAATCAACGATGGTGGCCGGGCCGGGGAAGTACTGCCGAATATGCAGAATGCCACTGCGCTTGAGATCAATCGGCGCCGCCACGTGCGTGCTGCCCTCCAACTCCGCGCTCCTTGCGTTGGTGGTGGTGGTGTTGAGATCGATGGCGAGAAAACGTTTGCGAATGGCGATTGGGATGTGTTCTTGAGTGATCCAGTAGCGGAAGCACAACATCGAGAAGTGCAGCCTCTGCAGGCAGAGAGCGGCCTTGGCTGAGGTCGCGAGAGGATCAACGCTCGCCTGGCTCTCCATCACCACCCACTGGTTCTCACGTGGCCGGTAGCGCAACACACTCGGGCGAGCACGAAGAAGAAGTGTTGTGGGTGCGCTTGCTGCATCTACTTCATCATCTTCATTCTTGGTGGTGCCCGTCCACGATGTGCCATCAAAAGGCGCCTGAAAAGCGGGCCGATGAAGCGTGAGAGAGGGCGCCTCCGCCCCCAACGTGGCGTAGCTCGTCTCGAAGTAGTGCGTGATGGCCTCCTCCGTACGACGCACCGCATCATCAAAGTTGCTATCCGCGATTAAGATGGCCTTGCTGCCAAACTGGAGACGATCCCAGCGACGTGCCAGCTCGTTGAATCCAACGGCGTCGTCGTAGCGCACCGCTTCCGTGATGATCTCGCGTGGAATTGTGTGCGGGCGTGTTTGGAGAAGAAAAAATTTCTTTTCACAGGTAAGAGAGGCGGAAAAACTGCGAAAGGTGATGATGTGGGGAGATGGGGTGGTGGTGGTGGTGGTGGTTGGTGTTGCATGTGTGGCATCCAACACATCATCTAAATCAGAAAGGGAGGAGGTGCTGCCACGGTAGGCCTCGAGCAGCTCCACGAAAGGATCGCGCTCCGCTGGTGGAGCACTAATGAGCGATCTCTTGGCACCGTTGATGGATGGGCGTGTAGCACAAGATGATGCGGCCATGTTGTTGTTGTTGCGGGCACCAACGGCAGAACCGCTGCGCTTGAGAATGGCCTCACTCTTGGAGAGGGCGGAGAGAGCACGACTCGCCGCACTCGTCGCAATCTTCTTCTTGAACATGATTTGAAGGTGCTGTTGTTGTATATGTGATTGATGAGTAAGTGAGTAGGTACCTCCTTTGTATGTGTATGTGTGTGTGTGTTTGTGTTTGTTGCGCAACTGCAGTCACAGCAACACGCAGCACAACTTCTATCGTGGAGTAGTTTCTATGTTGAGCACACCAAACTGAGATGCTCCAAAGATCTCGTCGTTAATGTGTTGGGTGATGATATCTTACGGCAATGATGAAAGAAAAAAAAACGCGTCGGGAAAACAATTAGTGGCGCACGCACGCACACACGCACACACAACGTATGCTGCCAACGCAACACCAGCTGATGGTGCAGGGTGCTCTGGCAGGTTGTTGAGCGCCGATGATGCACTGCGTGAAGAAGAAGAAGAAAAGATGAGAAGACGAAGAAAATGAGCGATACATGTTACACGGAATCATGCAGAGCTACACACACTTAACACATTCAGAACCTTCATCATCATCATCAACATCATCATCATCATCATCACTTCTAGGCGTACTTGCCTGTAGGGGGAACTACTCGCGTAGAGTAGGAGATGAAGAAGAGCGCCATGAGCAGAAGTGCCACAACAACGATGGTGCGCATTTGAGCACCACGACGAAGCCGCAACACATATCCCGATGCAGCACCAACCCAACGTGTGGCCGACGTTTGCGCCTCACTCTCAAAGCGCAAACGTGGGATCTCCGCACTTGCCGTGGCATTCGCGCCACGCGTGGCACCGCTACGCAAGATGTTTTCGGCCTGACTTGCGACGGAGCGCTTCATCTCCTCTAACTTCGTTTCCATCGCGCGGAGTTGTTCCTCTCGGCGCTCCAAGACAACTGCCTGTGCGTGAATGGCAGCCTCTCGCTCCGCGAGCGATGCCACACCATCGGAAGAGGTTGTTGTGGGTGCGTGTGCTCCACCATCGCCGTCCACGTTGGTGGCGCCAGCCCGCGGTGCTGATATATCTTCATCAGCACGGTGAAGACGTACACGGAGCTCCTCTGCCTCCTCATGGCTCTGCTGTAGCGCGAGCTGCAGCTCCACGACGAGCTGCTTCGCATCATCTGATAACATCAACGCCCGAAAGGCGTCTTCCCGCGCCTCCGCCTCCTCCTCGAGTGCGGCGATGCGTGCCGTGGCATCGTTACAGCGGTGCCGCTCACGATCCACGTCAATCTGCAGCTCCTCCACGCGCTCCATGCGCTGTGCGAGCTCGCGGCTCAGGGTGGAGATCTTCTCCGCATGACGTTGCTCAAGCCCTTGCGCCTCTGTCTGAGCACGCGTGATGCGGGTTTGTAATGCGTTGGCCTCGCCATTGGCTTGACGCAGCAGCGACTGCAGCACCGCGAGCTGCTCATCACGTTGATGGAGCTCCCGCAACACGCGTGCGCGCTCCTTTTCATGCTCGGCTTGCAGGCTCGCCACCTGCTGCATCGCCGCAGATTCCTTGCTGCTGAGCTCTGCACGTACTGCTTCGAGCTGCTGATGATGCGCGGCATCGTTGAGCTGCAGCGACCAACGTTCCGCGTTGCCGCCTTCATGTGCCAGCGCGCTCGCGGCGGTTTCGTCTTCGCTCGCCGAGCCGCCATCACCGCCACGTGCGGAGGAGATGAGGGCGGAGAGCTCCTTATACTGCACACCTAAACGCTCCAGCTGGCCATTCTGCAGGGCCGATTGATGTTGTGCGTGAATGAGCTCGCGCTCCTTCGTCTCGAGGAGCTGTTGCAAACGTTCGCGCTCTGCGACCCACGCGCCGGCCTCCAACTTTTTGCTCGCCTCGAGCTCCACGCGGTGTTGCTCCTCGAGACGCTTCGCCACCACCTGGAGCTCTTCCTCATGCTGAGCGGCGAGGGCATGCTTCTCTTTGCGGAGCTGCTCCGCCACCTCTGTCAGCCGGCCAATCTCTTCCGTTTGGAGGTGCGTGCGCTCCTTAAACTCCTGCGTGAGCTCCACTCGCAACTCACCAAGACGTACATCCGTGGCCTTCTTGGCGGAGGTGAGCTCCTCACGCAGCTTCTTGTTCTTGGCCGCGGCATCGTTGAGCTGAGCCGACACCGCAGTCTTCCATGATGCGGTGCGCTCCTTCAACGCCTGAAGCTCATCCTCAACGGCGGTGGATGATGCTGCAGCTGGAGCATGAGCTGCTATCGAGGATGATGATGCTGATGCCTCCCCCTCCATCACGACGCACGCAATGCTTGAATGCTAACTAAAGCACGGAACTCTGCTCAGAAATGAAGACCCAACAACAGCAACAACAACAACGTGATGAAGTAGCTACCAATGTGCATGAAGGAAGGACGTGGATGAGAGATGAAAACGTGGAGGAGGATGCAGAAGGGAGTACGTACGTACGAATGCCACGGCAGAACAACGTCATGGTGGGCTCGCCATCGACCCCATAAACATCCAAGTGATGGAAACGGAGGCGTGATGGTGCTTTACACAACAACAACAATCTCAACGGGGCCATTCTGCGGCACAAGTGATGCTCCACGCATGTAGGATCATGAATGTGCGTACGCTACTACGCACTCTTGGCATTGGTTCCTGCTGCTGCTGCTGCTGCTGCTTCTGCAGGTGCTGATGATGTTGCTACTGCGGTTGCGCTTGTGATGAGATCCCCCAGCTGCTTGTAGGACCAACGTGCGGCCTTCTTCACGAAGCTAAATCGCCCATTCAGCTCCAACTCCGGAAAGTCGGGGAGCTCATCAATGTGAATGGGCGTCGCGTCGCGAGCGGCGTTGAGCTCCATCACCTCTGGCTCATCTTCCTGCTTAAAGACGCGGCTGTAGTAGGCGCGATTCATCTTTTGTGTGCGCCGGGCGAGCTCATTTACCTTATCCTCGATGGCATCGATGCGGGCGAGGAGGTGGGCCTCCTTCTTGGCGTTGGCTCTCGCCTGCAACGTGAGCTCGTAGGCCAAGATGGCGGCGAGGATGCTGATGGCCAACACCTCCACGAGAAGATCGGCACCGGCATCCACGAGTTGTTTCTCGGGCAGAGGTGCCAAGAAGGTCTTCTTGAAGACGGTCCATGCGCTGAGTGTTGGATGAATGATGAGCACACGCGCCACCTCCCCCGCTGCGTGCGTTGGACTGAGGAAGATGTTTGGGTCGTAGGAGCTCCCCTCACGTGCGATGGGGCCGTACGTGATGGAGGCCATCAACGAACGCGATCGCGGCATCACGATGTCGGGCGTGGCCTTCATGATGGGCGTGGACGAAGGAGGAGATGTTGGCACAGATGAGGTGGGTGTTGGTGTTGGTGTTGCATCATTCACTGCGCCACCGGCCTCCTTCACAACAGCCTCGGCGGCCACCTTTGCAGCGGCCTCGGCATCTTCCTTTTGTTTTTGCTTCTCGCGTTCTATGCGGGCGTCTTCTTCACGTGACCACTGCGCAATGACGCCGGTGAAGCCCAGCGAAACACGGCCCAGACCGATGCAAACACGGTAGGTTGGGCCGCGCGCGGTGGTGGCGCGCTTGACGATACGTCGCGAGATGGGCCGAGTGAGTTGCCGCACACCCAAAAACACAAACTTTGCCGCAGGAAGTGAGGCAACCATGGCTGAGCTCCTCCTGCCTACCGTCAAGACCACAGATGATGATGATGATGATGTGTGTGCGTGGCCACCGTACGTACCTACTTGTGTTGTGTTTCTTTTCATGTGCAGCATTGATGAGAAGGAGGAAGAGATGATGCTCCACGAACAACACAGGCAAGTTTGGGACATGAGGCTGCCACACATGACCATCATCATCACCGCCTTCTTCACTCGCCACTCAGCAGCCAACCATCCTTCTTCATCCATACCTCACGCACATGTTCGCGTACGTGCGGAAGACGAAGTAGGAAGGCTGAGTCGTTGGGAGGTGGAGGCGGAGGTGATGCCCATGTGTGGCACCGTGGAGATGCAAAACACGTTGATCTTCTTTCATAAATACAAATGATGGATCCTACGGCACACCCATCGTAATTGCCAGCCCCCCAAACACCAATGTTGTTGAGGGTTGTATGGGATGCATGTCTCTCGCACACACCAAATCACCACCCATGCCGCACAGTGGGGGGGGGAGTGTGGTTGGGGAGCTCATTGCAGCCATCCATCGCCACTCGCACATACACACAAAATGAAAAATTTTCTGGAATCATGAAAAAAAGGCGGGGTTGCGAGAGTGCCAGACGCAAGCGAGTTGATGCGGTCAGCCAACCCCTCTCCCATCCTCATCACAGAAACACACAACAAACGCACAACAACCAACAACAACAACGAACACCTCCTCAACGTGGATGTGATGGTTGCGAGCATGTGTAGAAGTATAGATGATGGAGAGGATGAAGTTGCTGCATGACAAAAAAACAACATAGAGGGGTGTTTTTTCTTCTTTTTTTCGTGCCAATGATGAGCAGGAGGCAGAGCTGTTGATGGGGAGTTACATATATAATACACATCACAGACATGCACCAACACAGATACATGAGATCTGCATGAATGTGTGGTGATGTGGCGCACGAATGTGATATGTGGGGAGCACAATCTACGCTCATTCATGACATGAAGGAAGGAGGAGGGATGGACTGTGCGGAGATGATGATGATGATGATGGTGATGATGTGAGCCACACACCAAGTAAATTGTGTGTGTGTGTGTGCGTGTGGCCATTGCTTCAGCACACAAGTTGTTGGAGTAGCAGCGCAGCACCAACATCTTGGCTCGGCAACAGCCTCATCATCTGTGGCTCCCTCTTGCGACGTGCTGCACGAGATGTATTCCCCCAACCAACTCGTACAACACTCACGCCATGCATATCATGCGCAAATCATCCATCATCGTACCAACCCATGCACTCCTCCTCTCCCCTCATCTTCATGTGCTTCGGCTTCTGCATTTACTCCAGCTCCTCCAGCGCGGTGCCATCATCGTGGGCCTCGGGATGCGCATCCTCCGTCCAGAGAGCAAGGTTGTCGCGGAGGAGCTGCATAATGAGCGCGGCCTCCTTGTGCTGCTCCTCATCAACCACCTCTGGATCGCCGAGGGCCTCCTCGAAGGCCTGGCGCGCGAGCTGGCAGCCCTTGTCGGGGCTCTTCAGAATCTCGTAGTAAAACACAGAAAAATTCAGCGCGAGACCAAGACGAATGGGGGAGGTTGGCTTGAGTGCGCCAATGTACTGAGAGGCCTTGGTGTAGGCCTCCAACGCAAGATTCTTCTGCACATCGCTTCCGCTGAAGATCTCGGCGTAGTAGCGGTGATAGTCCCCCTTCATCTTGTAGTAGTAAACGAGGCTCTCATCCGACTTGGCGCTGGGGATGAGGAACTTATCTAGCAGCTCGAGCACATCGTTGCAGATCTCACCGAGCTCCTGCTCCACCTGCTTCTTGAATCCCTTGATGATGGTGGCGTTGTTGTCCTTCTTGGCCTCCTCGCGCTGCTCGAGGCTCGTGATGCTGCGCCAGCATGAACGGCGGGCACCAATGATGTTCTTGTACGCGACGGAGAGGAGGTTGCGCTCCTCGCTGGAGAGCTCAGCGTTGAGCTTGGTGGCGCGCTTCATACACACAAGTATCTCATCGTAGCGTTCGCACTGCTCGGCGAGCTTGGCAGTGATGATGAGCTGCTCCCGCTTGGCGGGGATCTCAAAGGTGGCCACCATCTTGATAATGCACGAAGTTGATGATGATGATGTATGTGTGTGTGTGGGGATGCGGCACACAACGGGGAAGGGCAGACGTTAATGAAGAGATCTACGAAAACGCAACCATGAAGATGAAGATGATGAGAGAGAAGCAGAAGATAGCGAATGGCGTACCGGGGCGTACATCAACACAGACTCACGCACAACACAACGAAGATGATTATGAGTTGGAGGTAGCAGAAACGTGAAAGCAGAGATAGAAAAAAAAAACCAACAGACTAATCGCAACAACAAACGGATCATGAGGCCACTTCGATGGTTGATGATTCTTCAGCTTCTGATCGGAGTAACATCGTGGCGATGCTGAAGCGAAGTGGTCGCGTGCGGTGTTGTGAGACCTGGTACGGATTGCCATCTGCCTCGCGTACCTCGGCCACATAGGGCCCCACATCCAAACTGGCAGAGCCTGTGAAGATGAAGGATAGTGCGGAGCTGCAACGTGATGTGTGCGGGATAGAATCAATGAAGATGGATGGAGGAGATGCCCACTCCCCTGGATGCAAACGTTCGTGCTCCACCACCAATCCAAGCAAATGAAACTTGGGTTTGAAGGCTGAAAGTAGCTGTGCTGCATCCGCCTGCACAAACCCATCACCGACATCATCCGCGTACAGCAACATGGTTGAGCCTTCATCGAAACACGATGATGTGCAACACTGTACGCTGCTGCCATCCACAACAAAAAAGATGCCAACACTTCCATTGCCCAGCACGTAGGAAACACAAGGAAGAAGATGTGCCACCTCGCCACCACCACCCGCGACATTGGAATCATCGCAAATCCAAAAACGCTCAACGTGCGATATCGCCGATGGCGCGATGCGCGATGATGCAGAGGTGGTCTCCGACGAGGATCCCTTCAACGCAACGTTTATGGTTTTTTCCGGTTGTGGTGCTGTTACTGCTTCTTCTGCATTAGCACCAACCTCTCTTTTTGTTGTTGTTGTTGTGGGGCGTACTTCCACCTTCTTCTTGTGTGTTGGCTGAGGTTGTTTCTTGGCACTTTGTGCGGTGTTGGCCATCTTCTTTGGTGCTGTTGTTGTTGTTGCTGCCACCGACTTCTTTGGTGGCACAGACGCCTTCACCTTGGATGGAGGTGCTGCCGACTTCTTGTAACTTTGGTTGCTGGGCTTCTTGTTGGGAGCACTTGTGCTCTTTGATGTTGTGGTGCTCTTCTGCGTCGTCGTCTTCTTCGCGGACGGCGTGGCCATCTTTGTGTGGTTCAACCTGAGTGCAACCCTGCCATGATGTTTGGATGGCGGGGGGCGTACCCGCTTGGCTGCCACGGTTGTGGGTGCTTTCTTTGGTGCAGGCGCACACGTCTTCTTCGCTGCCGCTGATGATGATGCAGAGTTGGTGGGCTTAGCATGATGTGCGTGGCGATTGCCAGATGAAGTGGGTGCCTTTGCCATGTGTGCTCACCCCACCCACAAAACGTCCTACAAAAAACCCCCCACAAAGAATCAGGAAAAAAAAAGCATCTTTTTTTCTACACACGTGTGTTGTACGTCATGAGAGCTGTACCTCATCTCGCCATGCCTGACACGGCATGCGTGGTGCTCCGCACATGTATTTTTGGTGGACGAGCACGTGGCCACGTTGAAAGCGAAACAATAAATTCGTACACGCCAATCGTTAGAAGAGGAAAAGGTCGCAGTGAATGCCAACACCCCCTCTGCACCTCCTCCTTCCGCATCACAACGATGATGATGATGATGATGGAGGAGTAGTGAGGATGCAAGAGTGGTGCTTAAAGGACTCCTACGAACAGTACAGAGGCATGGCGATACATCTAAATCATCCGCACACCAACACCAACAAAAAAAGATGGGTATGAGGTGTGTGTGTGTGTATGTGCGTACGGATGCGATGTAGGGATCTAGATGGATCATCTACAGCTGGAAGGGGGAAACAATGAGTGCCATGGGCGTGGGCTGCGATGAATGACGCTGGTTGTTGCACTCACGGTGCGCCAACAAACCCAACAACCACGTACCCATTGAGAAATATCTATGCATGTATCTATGCTAGAATTAGAGTGTTGTGCGGCATGCAGCTGAAGCAGAACGATGGATGAGGTACGAAGAAGGAGTAGGATGTTCGTCCTCCTCCCCCTTCACAGTTTCATCATCATCTGCACATGCATGTGTGTGTGTGTGTTTTATATCACCGTGATGGTTGTTGCGTTAGCCGCAGCGGCAGCAACGGCGGCCCTGGCTTCCGTGGCCTTCTTCTTCTCCCTCAGCCGCTCCGCGCGTGCGGCGTGCTGCACCAGCTTGCGCATGCGGCGGGCCACAAGCACAGATTGATGCACCGACTCCACGTACTCAGTGGAGGCGGAGGAGGTGTTGCCATCGGCTGATGGTGATTCAGAGGTCGGGCCCATGCCAAGACTGCTGTAGCTCCGCACCAAATCATCCACGTACGCTCCATTCGTTGACGCCTCGACGGCTGATGATGGTGATGATGCCGCGGGAGCGTCATTCTCCGCCACGGTCTTGCGTCGGCCGTTTGGCGCAAATTCGGAGAGCAGCCGCCGCAGCGATGATCCTTTGCGCCGCAAGTGATAGATAGTATCATTGCAGTGTTTCCACGACGAAATGGGGTATGTGCGGAGATCATCTGGGGTGATGGCGAGGGCGGTCTTGAGCTTCACATCAAATGCCACACAATCTTCGCTGGCGACGAGCATGTTGGGTGAGAAAGATGACATGCTCAGCTGCTCTGGATTGCGTACGCGGCTCATGGCCACGTAGAGGAGGTGCTCGCAGGGCCACATGCGTGAGAGCTCGAGATGCACCCGCCCAACCAGGGTCAGGCCTTGCACCTTATGTACGGTGAAGGCGTAGGCCAAGGTCAGTGGCAGAGATACGCTGCCGAGACTATAAAAGTGCGTGTTGGCACAACCGCCAACGGAAAACTCCCACGGCGGAATGGCCACCGTCTCGCCCGTGTGAAACGAGACGACGGGGACCATGGGGATCGGCATGCCACACTCCGTCGAGCAAAAGACGCGGTAGCGATCGATGCAGGAATCGATGGATTCGTTGCGGAGAAATGACGGAAAATTTTCACGTTTGCACTCCGCAAAATCCACGACGGTGCCGATGCTGCCGTTGACGAGATTGCTGGAGAGGTTGGCGCGGAGGAGTACGCGGCATCCCTTCTTGAAGGTGATGGGCTGCGCGATGGGGTGCTTGGCCAAGAGCTTTTGCAGATATTCTTCGTGTTCTGGTGTGTGGAGGCCATCTCCGTGTTGCACAATCTCCGTGACGGTGGCACCGTACTCATAGTCGTTGAGGAGGCCCGCAATCTCCAGGAAGCGTTCCTTCATGGCCTCGCGCCACGCCACGCTCTCGCCAGACGGGAGAACAACACGCATCGCATGGCCATCTTCATACACACGATAGAGCGAGAGCAGCGAGGCGCGTGGGAGATCGAGGGTGGACTGGAGGAGTGAGCGTACGTGTTTGGCAAATTCAGCCTCGTTGAAGGTCTTGTTGGTGCGGAGGAGCAACGTGACGGTGGTTTCGCACTTGAGCGACGTGATGCCCGTCTCGGGAATGAGGGTGAGCGGATCACCCTCGAGCCGCGCGAGCTCCTTTTCATTCGCGACGAGCACCTCCTTGTTGGTTGGGAGAAGATTCACCGCCGCCTCCACCATCGTCCCAGGCGGAAGTTGCTGCACCGTCGTGGTCAAGTCGCTGGGCACGACGCCACGCCGCATAAGTTGCAAATCGTTGGCGAACTTTGGGTATGCTGACTGACGCACCTGCGTTTCCAAACGCATCTGCACAAAGTTGCGCTCAAAGAGTGGCGAGCGGATGATGGAGTCTTCATTGATGCAGCCGAGCTGGAGAAAGTCACCGCACAAGATGAGCTGCACCCCACCAAATGGGAGGTCCGGTGTGCCAGCTTCTTCACGCAACACACGATCAAACTCCTGAAAGAGTTGCTTGGGCAACATGCTCACCTCATCAATGATGATCACGTCGTAGTCAAGCATCGTACTCCGTCGGAGGAACTCCCCGCGGCTCGATACACCCATGGCATGATGAAAGGTGGAGCCGCCAATGTGGCAGCCAGCCACACCCGTTGTGGCCGTCATGGCCACACGCAAACGCTGCGCCTGCAAACGTCGGCTCAGCGTGCGCAACAACACCGTCTTGCCTGTACCAGCACTCCCGCCAATATATACATGATGGCCCTGGAGAGCTACTTGAATTACACGTTCTTGTTCCGTGTTGAGCTGAATGTTTTCCTGCGCATCTGGCATGGCCTCCATGTGTGGGGTCGTGGCATCGCCTGCCACGTGGCCAACGGCAGAAACTACGGAGGCATAGCGCGAGCGCACGATGCTATTCAGCTTCACCTGCATCATGTGAGCAATGGCGGCGGCAGGGTCGGCGATGGTTTTGTTGGAGAGAACCATGCCCAGCGCGCGCTTCAGCAGCACCGGCCACTTTGGTGGCAACGCCGCAGCCCCCGAACGAAGACGTTCGGCGAAGGCGTTGAGGAGATCCGCTCTCTCAACAATCACCTGGCGTTGCACGTTGATGCCAAAACCAATTTCCTGGAGGTACATCATGGTTGGGGAGTGTTCGCTCGTCAAGCGCCCCGTGAGAGCATTGTAAATGAGGCTGCTCTCGCGGAGTGATGCGTTGGCGCCACCAATATCACCCGAGGTGGCGTTTATGCTCATGCCGTAGAACTCATCCGTTATGTGCTGCTCCTGCGCACGTTTGGCTGCCCACGCACTGGCCGTTGATTCGGCAACAGTAGCAGATGATGATGATGCTGCTGTTGTTGGAGATACTTCCGTTGGTGCAGGTGGTGGTGCAATGGGCTCCGCAACAGCCGCAACAACTGGTGGTGTGGCAGCGGGTGCGCTCATCTTCTTTGGTGGACGCCCACGACGCCGTGGAGGTGGCGGCACCGTTGCCACGGGCGTGTTGTTGGCCTCAGCCTGCGCAGATGTGGCGCTTGTGCTGCTGTTCGTTCCTGTGGCACATGATCGCAGCGAGACGGCCAATGTGGCTGGTCGGACGCCGCTCTTCCCTACCAAACGACGAAGCATCCCTTCGTGGCCAACGGGCAACAGAATGGTGATGATGATGGTATTGTTGTTGTTGTTGGTGGTGGTGGCTTGTGTGTTTTTGCTGTTCGGGCTCAATGATGGACCAACGATACTCTCTCCGTGTGCGTATCAATGAATTCGGGCACCACCAACACAGCGTTGATCAACGCTGATCTAGAAAAAAAAGAATGTGTGCAGAAAAAGAAAAAAAAGAATTATCCTCCGCGATCACTGGCGTGAGGTTTCCTCAGTCAATGCGTACGTGTGCGTGTTTGCGCACACGGAATCAATGACGATAATGAGTGAATGCACTCGAGTGAGGTGTGTTCTCCACGCCGCGATGGGATGAATCTAGAACAATGGGCTGACGGGCGCGCAATGAGCCCTTTCTTCAGCTGCACAAGAAAAAGAAGAGAAAGAGAAGGATGATGGTTGCAGAGATCGGCTTCTTCGTGTGATGATGCGGCACAGACATCAACGATGCAGTGGTATGCACCCTCCAACGTATGCCACTTTTTTCTTTGGTTTTTTTAGAATGCGCTGGCTACGCTTGGCACACGTTGCCATCTCCGACAGATGAGCATTCAACACAAACGTTCCTCACTCATTCTCGTGATGCAGAGATCTCTCCTCCACGACTTGCGCTGAGCTGCTCCTGCATCTCTTCAATGATGGCCGCCACCTGCTTCCGATCTGCACGAGCCTTCTTGGCCTTCTCAGATGCGCGCAGCGTTGCCACTTTTCGTTGGTGCAGCTGACGTTTGCGTCGTTCAGGGCACCTCCGCCACGTGGCTTGAATGAAGTGCGCGCAGCGACGCACATGCTCCACCGTTGGGATGCTGAGATCGAAGAGAAGATGGTCGGAAGACACACGAAGGAGCTCCGCGCGGAAGTTGGCCAGCGAGAGCTGCTCTGGATTGCGTACGCGGCTCATGGCCACGTAGAGGAGGTGCTCGCAGGGCCACATGCGTGAGAGCTCGAGATGCACCCGCCCAACCAGGGTCAGGCCTTGCACCTTATGTACGGTGAAGGCGTAGGCCAAGGTCAGTGGCAGAGATACGCTGCCGAGACTATAAAAGTGCGTGTTGGCACAACCACCAACGGTGTGTGTGATGGGCGGTATCACCTCCACGCGACCTCCGCCAAAATCAATCTCGGGCACCATGGCGGATTCAAAGCCATGCTCGATGCGGAGGAAGTTGGCGTAGCTCTCAATGGCCGTGGCACGTGTGGCACTGTTTGCTAAGTAGGGCGAGAGGAGCTCCACGCTCAGACGACGGAAGCCAACAACGGTGCCGAGACTGCCATTCACCAACCCGGGCGCGAAGTTGCTGCGCAACATTACACGTGCGCCAATCTTCAAGGTGAGGTCCTGCGCCAACGTGGAGCGTTGAATGTGGTGCATCAAGATCTCCTCATCACGTTCTGTGTGAAGGCCGTCGGCCTGCGTCAGAACCTCACGCACACGAATGCCACCAATTTCCTCGGCGTGCTGCTCGAGATGGGCATCTAATCCATCGAGGTATCGTAGAAATGCAGCAATCACGACGCGCTCCCCATCATCACCGCCACAACCTCTTCCGGGTGTTGTGGGAGATGGGAGAGTGGGTGGCAGCCGAACACGCAACGCAAGACCGTCGGAAAAGATGCGATAGAGTGGCACTTGGTGCTGCACATTGTCAGGGTGCGTGGAGAGGTTGCGGAGCCACGTGAGGGCAGATGCAGCACTGATGGAGTGGCTCGCCATGGCCGTACGTGCGGCAGCCGTTGCCGCTCCATCATCACGTTGAAGATGTTGTACGAAGCCAGAAATGAATGCATTCACGCAGTGGCAGAGTCGGCGGTGTTGATGTGCGTCGGGCTTCGGAATGCGCAGAATGTAGGTGGAGGACCAACTGCCGCTTAGACTTGGCGCGAGGATCTGCGCGGGGAAGGTGACTGCATCGCCATCAAGGCGCGCGAGCTCGCGTGCGTTGGTTGCATCCACTTCACGATTGGTTGGCAGAAGATTCACCGCACCATCAATAATGGCGATGTCGGGCGAAGATGGTGTTGCACCTGTGGCGGCCTTCACCTCTTCTTCCTTTGCTTCGTGTGCGTGCGATGATGATGATGATGATGATGATGATGATGATGGTGTTGTTGTGAGTTGCCGAAGTACTTGTGCTTGTTGTTGATGCACCTTCGCCAACCTCTGCCTCTCTCGCACAACATCTTGTGCCGTCAGGAACTCAATAGTTTCGTGGAGGTTGTGTGGCAGTTTTCCCATGCGGAGTTGTTGGAGCTGAGCAGCGTAGACGGGGCTCTCGCTCTGCCGCATGACGCTGTGAAGCTTCAGCATCGCAAAGTGCCGACGGAAGATGGGTGATGAGATGATGGATTGCGCATGAATGGCGCCAAGTTGCAGAAAATCTCCGCAGACAACAATCTGCACACCACCAAAGGGCAGCTCCACCCCATGAGCATGCCGTAGATGCATCTCCATTGACTCAAACACATCGCGTGGCAACATGCTCACCTCATCAATGATGATCACGTCGTAGGCGGTGAGCTCACGACGACGGGTAAAATCGCCGTGGAGGTTGATGCCAAGACAATGATGCAGTGTGGTGCCACCGAGCTGAGATCCCGCGATCCCTGTTGTGGCGGTCATGGCAACCTGAAGGCCCTCGCGCACCAAACGTCGTCGCAACGCACGCAACAACACCGACTTGCCCGTTCCCGCACTCCCACCAATGAAGGTGTTGTAGCCCTCCAAGACAAACTCAATCACGTGACGTTGTTCGTCGTTGAGAGGGGCATCAACACGTGCGTCGGCATCTTCAACCGCAGAAGAAATGGAGGAACCGCCACGCACTTCATCCACGTTGTTGTTGTTGCTACTCACCACGCCAGCCGCATGACGTCTGCGCTCGCGGAGGCTGCGGTACTCGTGCTGGAGCAGCGCCGCCACCGATGCCCCGACGTCCTCCACCGATGCATCGGCGAGAACCTCACGAAGTTGTCGGTAGAGGCGCCCGCGATTCCAAAAGATGGGCCAGCGCATGTGTTGTTGTTGTAGTTGGCGGCTGAAGTGGCGCAGTGCGTCGCGGTCCTTCACAACGAGCTCGCGCTGATCCTCGTTGACGCCAATGCCGAGGAGCGCGAGTGAGCGAATCTGTGGCGAGGTGGGGGCACCCACGCGACCGGTAAACGGATTCAAGACCAAACAGGATGATGATGATGATGATGTGGTGTTGGTGTTGGTGTTGGTTGCATCACGACGACCGGACGTGGTCTTCGTGGATGCTCGCCGTGGAGTTGTTGTGGTTCTCGCATCTACATCATCAAAAATATCTTCATCTTCAACGTTGCTACTGTTGTTGGTGCTGCTGTTCTGCATGTCGTTGGTGTTGTTGTTGTGAGCCGGCAATATGGCATCTAAGTCTTCCACGAGAGGCGCATTCGCTTCTTGGCTCAACCACGCCACTGGATCAAGAATGAGGTGCGATGATGATGATGATGTACGTCTTGTGGCACCACGCTCTTTGCCACGTACCAGCTTCTCCTCATGCTTCTTGTGCGGCTGTATTTCCGTGGTGATAGGTGGCCCGCTGCTCATCCAGGTTGATGCTGTTGTTGGCATCGGTGATGGGTGTTGAGGTCTGCCGAGATTGGCCGTGTTGGATGGCTGACGTCGTGCCTTCGCGTGCGATACCCATTCGGGAATGATGGCGCTCGCGGTACGTCGCTTTAGCATCTCTGCCAAGATGGAGTTCGATGATGATGATGATGATGCAGGCGCTGCCGTACATGATGAAATGGAAGCATCAACATCCGCGTTGATGGGCTTGCCACTTCCGACGCAGCGAAACGCACACAACTTCACGTGATGCACATCGAAGATGGCCGGGCTCCATGCGCGACGATGTCGGCGGATGTGGGCAGGAGCGGAGCAGCACATCGCGTTATACTTGATGGCCAACGAGGATGATGATGATGATGATGGAGCTGATAGGGCTTCATCATCTGGAGAAGAACACTTCCGCTCACACCTCATCCGGCCACATGACCATGGCGATGCTGCACCCGTCGCGCCGTAGAGCACACTACGGCACACAGACGATACAACCAAAGACGAGCTCATGCCAGCCAAAAAATGTTGTTGTTGTTGTTGTTGTACGTCGGACCCTTGTAGCTTATCAGTATATGAAGAATGTGCTCAGTGGCACTCTAATTGTATGCACGTGTGTGTTTATGTTGTTTCTTGATGTGTGTGTGGCTGCTCCACACGCAGAGTAGCGGGGTGAGGGGGGGGGGGGGGAAAACCCCCCTACGCAGCCAACTGTGAACCAACGCTGTGTTTCTATGATGAGCGAATACTTTTGTGTGTGTTTGTGTGTGCGTGCGGCACAAGATGGTGTTGTGCCGTGGAGGAGTTCCTCGAACGACGTGTACAAAGGCGTGCTTCACGAGGCCATGGGCGCATTCACAACAATGCGCTCAGCAAAAAAATGAGCTACACAACAACAACATGAAGAGATGATGATGAGGACGAAGAATAAGAATATGATGATGATGATGATGATGATACGCACACCTTGACTCCACGAAATACTCACGAACTTCAAGTTGTTGTTGTTGTTGTTGTTGTGTTCTATCTACATGAATGATCCCCCAATAAAACATGATACAATCACATCTTCGCCGTGGCGGCACCTCCACGACGGAGCGGCTTGCCATCTGCCGCCGCCGATGATTCATCCTCCTGCTGCAGCTCCTTGGCCATCTTAGACCGATTCAGCATTTGCGAGAGGTTCTCCACCTTGTGGCTCAGCGGCCGCAACAACGAACGTCGCAGGAAGACGCTGAGACGTTGGTCAAAGGGAATGAGCGGGTTGGGCTGCTTAAAGTAGCACAGCACGCAGAGGAACTGCACGAAGCCTTCGTAGACGAGGATCTGCACGTCCTTTCGCTGTGAGGAGCTCACCATGTTGGTGCGAGGATCTACGATGCTCACGGCGCGGAGATTGCGACGACCCTTGTTGGGCTCATCACGTGGCCTCCCATCAATTTCACGGCGTTTGGCCGTTGCCTCCTCCTCAATGGCCCGGCGAGTCACGCAGCAGTGCTGAAAGAGCTCATAAATGAGGTACTGCGAGATCTCCGTGCTCGTCAGCATCGCATCGCGGAGCATGCGCAGCAAATCTTCCTTTTCCATCCCCGACGACCCAAATATATCTTTGCTGTAGGCGTTGAAGGCCACAATTAAGGCGGGGGTGTACCACGATAACGTTTCTTGCGTCGCGATGCCACGCGTGATGCGTTTGGCCAGCGATTGCGGATCATCCCCACGACCGGTGTCTGTGGCATCTCCAACACGCGTACACACAAATCGCATCAGCGCATCTCCAGCCCACAAAATAGAACGTGTTTTCATTGGCCGCGGCATATCTTCGTCAAAGTAGCTCCGCAGCACTTTTTTCCGCGAGGGCGGGTTGGGCGAGCCGGGATGGTGCCGTGGTGATCCATCGGCAGATCCATCGCGTTGTGTGGTGTTGGTCGTACGGCGCCCCGACGATGGCCGCAGCTCTGTTGAGCGTTGCAACGAATTGACGGTGCTCCCCAGATCCACCTCACTCCCAGCCTCTCCTCCGGCACCCGCACCATCGCCAGCATCCTTGTTGTTGTTGTTGTTGTTGCCGTGCGAGCTCTGCCCATCGCGATTCGTCAGCTGGTACAACGCATTCGCCACCAACACCACCGCCGTCACAAAGGCAGGAAAGGCCATGTCGGAGCGAATAGTCGGGAGAGGTGCCACAACCATGCCACTCGTCTCGCTCAAGATGGTGCTCGAAGCGGGCGGCGTACCACCGCGCGAGCCACTCAGCGCGCCACCTCCGCCGGCGGCAGGGTTGTTGCGGCTACGACCACCGCGTGGGCTGGCGAGGGTTGAGTTGGTTGTGAAGGATGTTGGCCGCTCCCACTCACCCTGCGACATGACGGCGTCATAAAAGAAGATGGTGATGGCCTCCATGTCAAGCGGATAGTGCTCCTCCTCCTCCGGCACCATCGTGATGAGCTTCAGATCGGCGCAGAGAAGACGCCATCCGCCGAGGTCCAGGGTGGGAAGGGCGAGCTCCGCGCTCAGAACCGAGCGACGCAGAAAGAGAGCGAGGAGGTCGTGGCTGACGTTGCGCAGCGCCAACATCAGGGCTGCTTTTTCACGCAATACAAATTCCTCCACGGGGATCTGCTCCGGGTCGATGCACCACGTTGGCGGAATCACCGCGAGCGGCGTATCTTCCACGACGAAGCCGCCGCTCTCGGAATCCGGAACGAGCCTCGTTGGCGCCGCCAGCACATCGGCCGCGGCGAAGATGCCGCTCTGCATCGCCGCACGCAACAAGGTGGCGCGCTTCTGAAAAATGCGTGAGAGGCATGAGCCGTGGAGCGGAAGCTGCCACTGATCATCGCGAACGAGGCCAACACGCAGGGCGTTGGGGCTCGCGCGTGGCCCTGTGAAGATGCCGCGGCTGATGCCAGCATACGTCATGACGGGCACCAAACATGAGATGGTGACGTGCCAACGATGAAGTTGAAGTGAGCGATTGAGGGCCATGCCGAGCTCACCGAGCACCTCCGCGAGCTGTGGCGAGTCAAAGGCGTCGCTCGGCCAAAAATTGCCACGAAGAAGAAACGGATGTGCGTTGGTGCCAAAGACGGGGATGCAGCGCTCCTTGAAGAGCTGCCACGGGCTCTTATCCTCGTCCTCGAGGTGCGCCATGATCTCCTCCTCCACGGTGGAGAGGAGGCGGCGCTCACGCTCGGTGTCGGCGGATGTAAATTCCGTCGAGCCGCGCGACGAGGAGTGGCGGCGTGCGGAGGCGCGGTCCTGCAAACTCTGGCCCTCACTGAGAAGATAAATGATGGCCTCTCGCTCAATCTCCGCGCTCTGCCGGCACTTGTGGTTGAAGGGGTGCGAGAAGCGCGTGTAGAGCAGCGCCACGAAGGTCACGACGGCGGAGCGCTCGCCCATGGAGAGGGCGTGAGGATCAATCACCTCCTGCAGCTCCACCCGGGCTGCTGGTGCGGGCGGGCTGAGATCGAGCTCCGCCAACACCGCGTCCTGTGCCTCCTTCCGCTTCAAATCAATGGAGTCGCTGATGGATACCTCCGTCCCCGCCATCAGCTCCGTCGCGAACTGCAGCAGCAGCGACATGCGCTCGCTCGGCATCATGTTGAGCAAATCACCAAAACAATCTGAGTACACCGGAAATGGGGAGTCAAGCTGCACGTTGCGCTTCTCCAACAACTGCCGGCGGCGATCGGGGAATTCACCGGCTTGCGCGGTACCGCCTTCGCCCTCCGCCACCGTCTTGAGAACGATGGAGCTCTCGGCGTTTTGCTGCATGTGGTCGCTGTTGGCGGTGCGCTGGAGGTAGCGCGGGAGTGCCAAATAAAAGAGCAAACGGCTCAACAGAATGCCGTTGCGGGCCTCCTCGCTGAAGGTGGAGAACTGCACGGAGAGCGCGCCACCCTTCAGATCATCGAGAGACTGCAGATCGCTGAGGCATCCGTTCGCCCAGTCCTGCAGAATCTGCAGCGCGTCGGGCAGATTGCGCGTGGAGCTCAACACGATGGGGGCCAGTGAGCCAAAGAGCCGCAGCTCCTCCTCCTCGCGGAGGTGCTGCGTGGTGTATTCGAGGTTGGCCGCCTTCTTATCTTCGCCGCCCTTCTCTCCGCTCTTGCTGTCAAGGCTGCCATCGGAACCAACATCACGCTGCACACGTGCATCATCGAGCAGCTCCGCCACATGTGTGTTCACCCCGCTCAGCTCACCCACAACACGCAACAACGTGCGCTGCCACGGACGATTGCGGTGCGAGCGGATACGTGACTTGAGCTGCAAAATACGTCGATGACGATCATTCAGCAGAAACTGTTTCTGTTGCACCAAATTGCAAAAGTGCAGCTTCTCCTCGACCGTCTTGAGGAGGTCGGCCTCGAGCTTGCGGTTGTGCTCCTGCAGCCCACGCTTCTCCGTCTCAACTTTTTGTAGCATGCGCGTCTGTACCGCAATTTCTTGTCGCAGGTGCCCACACACCTCCTCCATGTCCTTGAGCTTCGCCAACATATCGTCAAAGGTGCCCGTCGCGCGCGTCTCGTGCATGTCGGAGCGCGTAAATTGCGGAACACTCTGGAAGGCCAACATGCTATGATCCTCGCCGAGATCCATCGTGTTGGCGGAGTTTTCGAGGGTGTACGCGCTCACCCCGCTCGATGGCCGGCTCGAGGCATTGCCGTGCGGCGGAACAGGCACCGGCGGCAGCGCGAGCGGAGGCCCGCTGATGCTGCCGCCCGCCTTCGTTGTCGCGGTGGAGCCGCGGTGCGCCACCATCATGGTGGGGCTGGGCTGCGTTGGCAGGCTCGGGATGCTCGCCCCGCCCTTGGAACCAATCGTGCTCAGAAACTCTAAGTTGGTCTGCCGCGGAGTGAGATCGCCAATGCGCGGTGGCGGGGCGGGGAGGAAGGGTGAGCTACCGTCGGTGCTGTTCGTGCGGCGGTTTGCGGAGTGGCCGCCCGTCAGGATGAGCGGATCAACGATGCTCGATCGCAACGTGGCGCTGGCGATGGCTGATTCTCTGCGTGAGATGGATTCTTCATGAATGGAGGCGTGGCCCTTCACTTGCACCTTCACGTGGCGCGCCGCCTCGGCCAACTTGGTCGCGATGAATTTGTTCTTATCGCCGAGCGCGACATCACCGACGTGGGTTGAGAGGGGATTCATCATGCCGGCGGCGTTGATGCGCGAGGCCACCTCAGAGTCCGCCAGGAAGAGTTGGTACTTCTGATCAATCATGCGGAAGTAGTTGGTGCGTGCATCTTCGCGGGTGTGAAAGCGCCACGCATCGAACACGGTGCGGATGAGCGACTGGTTGCGCAATCGGCTAATGAGCGAGGTGAGTGAGCGGTTGCGAATCTGCGCCTGACGCTTGGCGATGACACTCCTCCGCCACGTTCGCATCGCCCAGTGCTTCATGGCATGCTCCATGTACCGCAGATCTTCCTTGGATTGAATGGCGGCCTCGCTCGCCCACTGCGAGACCTGCGAGCGGAGCGGAATCTGCGTGAGTTGCGCCACTTGCTCGCTAATGCCACCCAAGTCGGGCAGCACCGAGAGATAGGGCACCACACCTTCGTAGAGGTGTGGGAGGAGGTAGTGATGATAGAGCTGGAGCGCAAAATCAATCCCAGGCACCACCGTGCGCACCTGCGAGAGGATCTTCCAAAGCAACGCCGCACTCGTCGCAGTTTCAATGATGAGCGCCGACGGCAGAATGCGTTCCGGTGGGAGCGACACCGTCGAGGGAAGTAGGCCCTCCGCGGCAGATGCCGTGAGCTCCTTCTCCGTCTCAACAAAGTGAGATATATATACTTCCATGGCGCGATTCACGTCGTGCTGCAGGCCAACGCGCTCCACTTCCTTGGTGGTGCTGTCGGTGCGCGGCCGGCCACCCGCCAAGATGCCGGCGAAGGAGGCCTCTAAACTGCCGCCTTCCCCATCGGCGTGGTGGCCTTCAACCGCTTTGCTCTCGTTGTACGTAACGAGCAACGCAGTGGCGCGTTGATGCAGGTGTGCGCGCATGTTTCGGAAGAGGGTCTCGAGCTCGTTGATGGGCACAATCACACCACGTGTGGTGGCACCCACAGGAGAGATGCCGCTTCCTTGCGCCATAATATCGGTGCCTGTTGCGCGTGGTGCAGCACCATCGCCGCTCATCAGCGACGAGGTTGGCGGGCCGCCGGATCGTGGCGGATGTGCCGCGATTGAGTTGCGTTGCTGGCGGCAGTAGTCTTCAATCCACTCCGACTCCGCCGACGTGATGAGCTCACGCACGCTATCCATCAACGGCCCCTCAATGGCCTTCTCCAACACCTCGCGATCATATTGCAACATGCGCGCCGACTGCCGATTCTCCCACCACTTGAAGAGGCGTTCGTTGCGGCTTTTTTCTGAATCGCGCACCGCATCTTTTTCCGCCATCGTCATGGCGTAGAGGTCAGAATCGCCGTTGATGATATCGATGCCCGCGGCTAGACCGAGAGCGGGCGCGGGAAGTGGCCGATGCACCGGCATGAAGCTCTCAACGCCAATCGCATCCAACACCACCTCACCTCCGCCTCCTTCAGCACCACTACGCGTGGGCTGTGCGCCACGAAAGAGCGGCATGGAGTTAGGTTTACGTGCACGTGAGTACTTCAAGAGGCTCTCCGCTGTGGTTTTGGTGCGAAGACGGCGTTGTTGCTCCTCCTGCTCGCGGAGCTGCGCAATGTACTGATTGGTGTATACGAGGCCATCGGAGATGGTGATGGTGGCGGGAATGACGCAGGCCGATGCACGTCCGCCGATACCCTTCTCAATATCATTTTTGGTGCTCACGGTGTTGAGGCCATCTTCCACGAGATCGATGCTATCAACGCGGCGTTTTGGCTTCACGCGGTGGAGATAAAACACCTCCTCCTCCTCCGTCTTCTTCTTGGCCGAGGAGGACGGTTGGCAGCTCAACATTGTTGCTGGGCTCGTTGTGAGGAGGTTGGGTGGTGCCACGCGTTGTGCTGTGTTCTTCTGCCGCTTTGCATCATCATCAACGGCGGTGTAGGTGTTGGCGAAACGAAACTGATAATCCTCAAACACACCGCCCTTGTGGCCATCACCACCGCCGGCCTTCTTGCCGCTACGACTCATAACTACACGCAAGAAAGAAGAAGAATAATGTTGTTGCTGTAGTTGTTGTTGTGTGGGAGGTATAAATGTGCAGATGCACTCTCCCCAGACCTTCACGTGCGGCACTCAGCTGAGTTTGGCACTCGAACAACTACAAAAAAAAACTTGCAACAAAGATGAAGAAGATGTATGTATGTATGTATGTATGTGTGTTGCCATGAAGGAGCATCATGTACCCGTGTGCGTATACGTAGGCATATACTCATGATAGAAGCAAATGAGCTTCATGAGGGGTATAGGAAGGATGATGGTACGAATGTTGCGTGGACCAACGCTCCAGCTCATCATGAATGGGCAACCCAATCTTGATGTACGACGGAGGTGATGGCACGCACGCATACAGCTCTATGGCCGAGACACAAGCAGCATTGCAATTGTGTTCGGTTGTATATTGGTATCATGTATAGCAAATGATGATGATGTTGGCCTACACCGGAACATCACTACCACCAAACATGCGAAGCAGGAAGTGCATGGCAGCATCGCCACGACGTAGTTGTGCTTCAGCAGCAGCATCATCATCATCATCATCATCTCCACGCGTGTGTAGATGCAGCTCCACCGTGGTGGCGTTTATCCCGCTCACCATTTCTGATTGCGAGTGATGAGTGCGGCTATCAGAAGGTGTTGCACCTCCAGCGGAGGAGCTCACTCTTGTGTGGTTGTTGGTGTTGGCGGCCTTCGTGGAGTTGTGCGTTGGTGATGTTGTTGGGGCGTGATACAGAGCTGCGGCCAACTCACCAACGGTGGCAGAGAGATCCGCGGATCTGTCTGCGTCGTGGGGTGTTGCGCTGATGCTCGAGATATTCAGTGTTGAGCTTCCACCAGCTTCTGCTTCCTTGGATGAAAACGTGCGATGCCCCGCCTGCTCCTGACTCCAACCCAATTTGGCAGAAGATGAGCGGCCATCGCCCTTCTTGCGTGGTGAGCGTGTTTGGGTCGAGGAGGTGCTGCGCGACGTGCGTGCAGGCCGTGGAGGTGGAGGTTGGCGCAACATGTACGTGAGAATGCGAGCTAACGCGTCACTGCGATCATCATCACCATCATCATTGTTGGTAGCCACCGTCTTGTGCTCCATCTGAGGTACCGATGATACACCTGCTTCACGTACAGAACTGGTGGTGGCTGGTTTTGGTGGAGCGGATGTGTGTTGGGCTCGTGCCAACGTACGTTGCTGGAGGAGTGCCTCCTTCAACGAATGAATCTCATGTTGTTGTTGCAGAACGCGATCGGCGAGCTGCGCCACGAGGGCTTCGCATCCCGACAAGAGCCGCTCTTCTCCGGCGGATGCTGGAACAGATGAGCGCATCACCGCGGATGGCCCACCACGTTGATGAGCCATTGCAGCCCCCACAAAGTTGTGTTGTGTTGTGAATGTGCCAGCCCTATGAAAAGAAAGTGAAGAGAGCAAGATGCATGATGATGATGGCCTAGACACGCACGTTGAGTTGGATAGAAACATTCATGAATTAGTTGTGATCCGTAAATCAGCATTGATGTACGCCTCATACACGCATATTGACGTAGATGCCAGCACACACACACACACACACACACACACATACACTTCGCAATCACGGAAGTACTTGATCAGGATCATACATGAATCCTCCCGCACCGCTACACACACGGTAGGCGCCCTTGCTCCACCGCCCTGTACGGCCAAGATAGTAGGCCATCATATCCATGGAGCGTTGCGGTGTTGTGTTTTCATCACCCATGCACTCATGCCTCCTTCGACGGCAGCGCATTGCCATGCGCTCAAGGTACCAACGAGTGCGAAACATCATTGGTGCGCCATCCACCGCGCAGCTGTTGGATGGCAAACACACAACGGCCGCATCACCGGCGCGACGGCGCAGTTTTTGTCGGCGGCGCTGCTCCACGACGTACTTCACGTGAATGGGATCCACCTTGGCGGAGATACGCTGACGAAGGACATCGTGTGCGTGGGAGAGGTTGGCGTGCATCGATGGAGGAAGGAAGTGGCGCAGCGACTGCAGTGCCTCAACCTTCAGCTCCTCTGCGGTGCGATTGATCCTCGGCCGTGGCCAGAGGAGCTCCGCAAAAGCTGCCACTCCTGCTGACCCAATGTGTGCTGAATTATCCATCCTTACACGAGGCCCACGGCCATGCCGTTTACGTGCGCGAAGTAGCGCCCGCTTCCACTCCATTGACCAATGAAAACAACACAACGTACCGCAGTGGTTGGTGGTTGGTGGCCGGTATAGCAAGGTACGTAGTGCATCCTTCTCACCGGGAGAGGTGGTTGGCGGCGCCAACACCGACGTGGATGGAGCTGCTCGATCAGCATCACCAACTTCTCCATCCACGAAGACCCACCGACGCCACGCATCGCAAATGTGGGTGTGAAACAACAATGGAGGCCCGACGAACTCATCCATCCCACTCCATCGACTGATCAGCACCTCACACATGGGAACGAAAGATACATGATGCGCATCTGTCGCGGATGTGCGCGGATGATGATGATGATGATGTGCTGTAGTTGGGCGAAGAAAGGGAGCGAGCGGAAGCTGCAGCGCATATCGCGGTGCGGCGGCACAGTGGTAGGCGAGGGATGTGCCGTAGTGGCGCGCTGGGAGGCCGTCCAGCACAGCGGCATGCCTCCACCATGAAGGAAGTGGCGCCTCCTGCATCACCATCTGCCGCATCGGCATGTGCTGAGTATCATGGCTAATATTATTATCATTGTTGTATTCACGGCGGAGGTAGCGCATGAAGGCTGACCATCGTTGCGCAAGAAGTTGTGGTGCATCGGTGTTGTTGTTGGCCTTCGTCAAGGTGTGCGTGTGGCTTGGCAATGCCATGGGTGTGTGTGCGAGACGGAAGACATCAACATCATCCACGTGGAGCGGCGTATCTTCGTCGAGAAGAATGGGCAAGTCAGCCAACTCATTCCGGGAGAGCGCCTGCAGCCCCATACTCATCAACGCACCGAGACTCACGTGCTGATCATCATGTACGTGGGAGGAGGATGTGTTGCAGGTGTGAGATGGAGGCGGGAGCCAACGCAGATCAGCCACCACAACATATTCACTTCGCACCGCCTCCACCGCCGCAAAGAGCTGCGCTGGCGCTTGCATCGCGGCCAATTTTTCCGACGAGTGGCGTGGGGCAGGTGCCACCACCACACGCACCAGCTTCCGCCAACGCTGCCACTTTGTGTCGGTGCGATTGCCTTGTTGTTGTTGTTGTTGGTGATGATGATGATCATCATCATGGCCACATTGTTTGAGTGTTTCTGCATCCTCCACGGCCCATCGACGAATCACCAACTCTGCCACCTCCGCCGCGGTGCGCGTGTGTTGCGTGGTGATGGGAATATAGAGAAGGAGCTCCAGCAGATGCGCATGCTGCACCAACCCACTGCGGAAGAAGTAGCGCGACCAACGATCCAGAGTGGCGAGGAGCTGCCCACGTACATCCTGCCACGTGTGCAGGACCATCACAACTGTAAATGTGCCAACATGAAGTGAATCCGCCACATCTTCATCGGCCTTCTTCGTCGTTCGGAGAATGTTGGCAGGTGGCACAGGAAATGAGGTCGCGGAGGATCTTCGCGCGACGTGTGTGCGAGGAGGTGGTGAGGTGTACGTACGCGTCGGCACACTCGTTGTTGGCGGTGCCACCACCTCCAACACATGCACCCACTGCCACTGAAGCATCATCATGAAGAGCGTCAGGCCAACCACCACCACAAGAAGCAGGCTAAGAGCATAACTACGACGACGGCGGCGTTGGCGCCATCGTGGCCGCAGCGCATCAGCAGCTGTGTTTGGTGAAGCTGTGCGCTGTGAGGTAGGCCGGCGGAGGCTGAGTGCCATGATGATTATGATGATGTAGCTCCTCCTCCTTCTACGCGTACAGCTGCGATGCTGCAACACCTGTTTTGATGCGAGTGATTCCGGAGTGCCGCTTCATGAAGAGCGCTCTCCTCCACCGCTACACAAGAAACACACGAGAAACAAGAGCAGAAGTGTTGTGGCAAACGCACTCACTCACATCAAATATGTGAGATGATGATGAGCACAGACCAAGTTCGTGCATCAGTTCCATGTGGAGAGAGAAACTGCGGCTTATGCCCGCCTACGCCAACAACAACAACACCATGAGAGCAACGACATGATCATCATCATCACCAACACCACGACCCACTAATGCATCGCCAGGAAGTGCGTTGATACGCCAAACTTATACACCTGATCGCGTCCATAGCCCATGTCGCGCAAGAATCCATGATAGCGGTACATCGGGCCCTGCCAATAAAAGACGTTGCTCCACGCGCTCACTCTGCCACAAACGAAGGCCAACATCGATTGCGGCCCGCAGACGAGGAGGTGCGAGCGAATGGGCTTCTGCGCCTCATCCGTGGCATCTGGAGAAGTGGAGGAGCTCCGCAAACACAGTGGTGGCGGCATCGACGCACGGATGGTTTGTGGGTCCAGATGGCCAATGAAGAGATTCTCATTGAGCCGCAAACCCTGCTCCACCGCGGAGGTGCCACGCCGACGATTGCCGCTCGCATCGAGCACGTTGTAGCGCACGTTAACGTGCCCATCGCTCTCCTTCTCCAGCACATCGAAGAACTCCTTCTTGAAGGGAATCGGTGTGTTGGCCTGATGATGGCAATAGAGCACCTGCAAACGTGGCATCGATGCCCCACGTCCGTGCTTCACCTCATGCACGATGGTGCGCATGAGTTGTAGCGCGATGCTTGCCCCACCCGTCGAGCACATGATGCCCAGCTCCTCTGGCGTTGTGGTCTGTGGCCGAAACCGGTACTCCTTCATCCATCGTCCGAGATATACAACATCGCCACGCTCCAGATACCTCAGCCGCGCCGACATCCTTCCCGGATCACAATCCTTGATGGCGAACTCAATGATTCCGCGTTGCTCGGGATGGCTAATCGGCGTATACCAGCGACTGAGTGATGAGAGCTCGCGTGTTTGGCCGCTGATGATCTTCACGCTGCTCACGGGCTCATAACCGGCATAGTCGTAGTTGTTGGGGAGTGAAAACCGGTAAATGAACATGTTGCTGCTATCGTCTGCCTCCACGCGGTACTTCTCAACGAGCGTGATTGGCACCGGCCGCGAGAAGATCCACCAACGTTGTGCGAGCGGCTTGCGCTCCTGATGAGGTGCGAGGATGCCGTGGTACATGGCGTAGATGCCACCAACGGTGAAGGCGCTCACGGCGAACAAGCGAAGGGCGTAGCCGCGGTTTACGTCGTTGAGGTACGTGCGCGCAAGACGTGGAATATCTTGCATCACGTAAGACCAACGTCGAAGTGGGGCACCCGACTTGGCAGCACGAACATCTTCTGCACCACGTGGATGTTGTTGTTGTTGGTGATGTTGATGCTCGCTTTGGTGGTGGTTGCGAGATGATGCGCCATCATAAAAAGTGGGATCAGTCCGCACCGGAGTTGGTGGCGTCGGCGTGCCGCGACCAACCGGGGAAGGCGGCAGTGGAGCCATGATCCTCTATGGATGGGATGGCGATGTTGCGTTGGCGTGGATGATGATGATGATGTTCGTGATGCACCTCACACGCAGCCAACTACGCCACAATACGATACTAGTGAAAAGCAAGAAAAAAAGAAGAAGCCATCGCCAAAGCATCCATCACATTCATTCATCGCCACGAACGCTCTTTTTGTTGCGTAGGTACCTCCTTCACAGAATGCATCGCCTCAAGCATACTTATACTGCTACTTCAACTATCTTCCTCTTTCTACGCAGACAACAACCTTGTTGGGCCTCCACCAACTCCACGCGTACTACCCGCGCACAACACTTGCATGACGACGACGACGATGATGATGTGTGCTCTCTTAGGCCTTGCCGTTCTTGGCGAGGTTGGCGATGAGCGTCTTCGCCTCCGCCGGCGCCACCACTGACACGCGACGAAAGCCCTTCATTTCCTTCTCCATGGCCGCCTTGAGGGGCTCCTCCTCCGCGTACAACATGCCGCGCTGCTTGAGCACCTCGATGATGGCCGACGAGGCATCCTTGCCCGTGCCAATAATCACTACATCCACCATCGACGCATCAAGCGCCGACGGGCGTGGCGGGTGTGCGGCCAGCTTCTTGGCAGCCTCGGGTGCGGAGAAGAGGTGGCCACCGGCGTAGGCTGCTTCAGCCGCGTTGTCCGTGTAGCGGTGAGCATGTTTGAAGCCGTACTCACTCACATTGCGTCGCCCAAAGATGCGGTGTGAGGTGGAGCGAGGGAGGCCCATCCGCGTGGGCAACACACGTTGCGTGCGTGGGGCGGCGAGATCCTCTTCAACGAGGTCTGTTGTTTGCGCGCCGGCCGACATCGCGTTTGTGGTGGCGGAGCTCACATCCCATGCGCGTGAGAGGCGCCCGTTGGCGAGGCGGTGGTGCCGTGCGCCGAGGAGGTGCGGGCTCGCCCGCAGCGCATCTACTTCCTCGGCACCTCCCGCAGAGATGATGAGGGTGGCGTGTGTGCCATCCGGTGCGAGGATCGAGTCACCGGGGAGGGTGATGAAGGCCTTATCATCGGCGTAGAAGCCCCAACGCGCGCAGAGGAGCGCGGTGGTGTCAAGGAGCACATCGCAGCTCGGCTCACCGCCAATCACAGCCTTCATGGGGATGCTGTAGGGTTCCACCGCCACAAAGCGTGCGTGCTCGAGGCTTAAGTCCTGCGGGCGTGGGCCACCAAACTCCTCCACGATGCGTGGCGCCTCAAAGTCGTAGGATGGTGCGTGGTAGACGAGCACACCGGGCCTACGCCAGCCCCATTCATCAATCGGAGATTGCGAAACACGCTTCACCAGTGTGATTTCCTGGCGCGCAACGTAGTTGAAGGTGCGAATGGCGGCGAGTGAGGCAAAGTAGGCGTGTGTGGGGTTGTCCGTGATGATGCGGTATGGCGTACACGTCGCTGGGTCGCTGCCAAAGACGCCATCAACCAAGTAGAAGCGAATGCCCTGGCCGAGGTGGTACTGCACTTCACGCAGAATACGTTTTCCATGAAGGGCGCTGATCTCACGGCAGCCCGCCGAGGCTGGATGCTTGATGCGGCGGTGCTGCGCATGTTCTGGGGTGTGCGGAAACATCAGTTTCTGCAGAGGCTTGGCCTTGGCGAGGCCATAGCGCACCGCCACCGCGCCGCTCTTCTTATCCTTGCGGCCCCACGCTCTACCCCGCACCTCCCACGGACGCATGTTGTATTCGCCAATGCCGTAGGTGTAGCGCCACACCCCCGACCACATGCCCGCGTTGGCGTAGTCGCCCACCTGCGACCAGTTTGAAACAAGTGTGCTGCTGTTGGCGTTCCACCACGGGCCAGGATCTTCGTTCGTCTTCTTAAAGAGCGTGAGTGAGTTGTAGCCCCACTCGTACATGGTGCGGAGGTAGGTGGATGGTGCCTGCGTGGCCTCCACGTTGGGCGCCACCTCGCAGCGGAAGACGGGCTTGCGGCGCTCCTCCTCCGCGTCGGGGTTGCAACAAATCTCGTTGAGGATTGACATTTGCCCCGCACTTTGGCCCGCAATCGGCTTCAGTGCTTCTTGAATGTTGGCGTAGCGCACGTGGCGCACGGGTGTGACGAAGGCGCTGGATGTGCTGGCGCCCCCACGGAGGGGTGCAGATGTGGCAAAGCGCATCATCCTGCTACAGACACACACACAACGGGGCTACTAAGGTTGGATCAACGAGAATCCGGGAAACGCACGCACACGATAAATGTGTGTTGGTGCGTGAATGTGATGGCGATGGCTAATCTAGATTTTGAGCTGGATGGACGTGGATTGCTACGTGCACGAGGAATTGGGTGAGTAATCTTCACTCGGTGCCACCACCAACAATGTTGTTCCTACTACTCGTGTGCTTCAACCACACAGACTTGCGACTTACAAAGAGTGAAGAAGGACGAAGGATTCGTGAAGTGTTGGTGAGATGTTGATGGCTGCAAATGATGTGTGCAGCAAGCGAAGAAGAGAGAAAGGATGTGTGATGATGGCCCACGTTGTGAGCCCCGCCAACACTTGCCGCACCAGCTGTTGGTGTACGAGAGGTGGCATGGCTCTCAGGGGTAGGGCAGGTGATGATGATGATGATGGATGCCATTCATTATGCCGTGGTGTTGCTCTCCGCCAGTGGTGCGAGTACCTCCTCCGCGAGGAGCGCCTTCATCTCATCAATCTGAGTTGTGCGAAAATCCAAGTCGAGCGCCTCCATCGTCTGGCGCAGCGGCCGAGCGCTTTGCGGGCCAAACAACACAACCACATCGCCCTTGCGACCCATGCGTCCCGTGCGTCCGGCGCAATGCACGAACTCCGCCACCCGCGGTGCCGTCTCGCCACACACAATGACGTGAGATACGCCATCCACATGCAATCCGCGACTTACGGCGTACTCACCGACACCAACCATCAATCGCCCTTGTTGCAGCTGCGCAAGAACATTCGCGTCTCGCACAACATGCGCCGCACCGCGCCTGTTGGCTGATTTGGATGGTGATGAGGATGATGATGATGATGAATCTGGCTTGCGGTGCAGAGAGGCGGCGAGGGTGGGAGGCAGTGGCGAGCGACGATGTTGTTGCACCTCCTCCTCGACATCCGCGCGAAGAGGGCCGTTGATGAGGTGGCAGAGATGTGTAACGTCATCGGTGGTATCTGTGAAGATGAGCACACGTGGCTGCGGTGTTTGGCGGCAAATCAATCGCAACACCACAGCCAACGAGGCATGCATGGGTGATGCAGATGTGGTCGGCACGAGGTACACCTCCATCGCATCGGGCAGCGCAAACTCAGAAAAGCTCGTTGTGAGCCGCACCGCACGGTCATTGCGCATCCACGTGTTGAGCAGCCGCGCCGTTGGGCTATCAATGGTGGCGCTGGCAGCCACAAGTTGTGCGGGCACCTCACCGGGCTGCGAACGAAGAAGCCGATCTACGAGCGCGACCCCATCACTCATGGGTGCTCCGCCACCACGACCGCCGTGGCCGCGCGTTTGCCGGATGGGCATCGCGAGCACTTCATCCGCCTCATCCAACACCAAGCAATCAATCTTCTTGCGCAGTTTCTCGCCAAGGATGGTGGGGCTCAGGCGGGTGAGATCGGCCACACGTTGTGGCGTTCCCACGAGCACGTGCGGCTGAATGTTGTGAAGCTGCGCCAATTGCGCGTCCAGTGCGGTGGTATCTACTGCTGCCTGGCAGATGGATGGGCTCTTGCCGCCAAAGAAGCGCATCCAGTGGCAGTACTGCAGCGCCAGCTCTGTTGTTGGGACGAGAATACATGTGTGTAGGCGGTAGTTCACTTGATCTCGCAGAATGCGGTTGAGGAGGGCGAGGGCGATGCCAAAACTTTTTCCCGTGCCGGTCTCTGCTTGCGCAATGATGTGTTTTCCCTTCAGCATCAGCGGAATGAGGGCTCCCTGGAGCTCCGTGAGCTGGTGGATGCGCAGCTTCTTCAAGGCCATGACGAGGGAGGAGGCGAGACCTGCCTCGCGGGGCGAGAGCTGCGCATAAAAGAGCGGATGTGCGTCGTTGAGATTGCCAATACGGCTCTGTTCCGAGGAGGCCAACAGCCGCGCGTCACCGAGACGTAGCGGCAGTGCGGCAGAGCTTGGGTCATGGCGCTCCGCCGCCTTGAAGTAGCGCTGCGAGGTGGGGAGGTTGGCGGCGTGGTGCGCGCCACCTCCCTGCGCATGGTAGCGTTGGAGCAGATCCGTCGCGTTTCCTTGCGCCTTGGGGCGTATCCCAACAAGATACTTCAGGCGCCGGGGACGGCACAAGCGCAGCATCGTGATGGATGCTGTGTTGTTCTTGATCAGCTGCACACAACATAGTCGGTGCATGAAAGAAAAAGAAGAAGAAGAAGACGAGAAGAGGGGATGGAGTACGTGTTGGCATCTTCCGAGTGCGTGGAGGGACATGAACGAGATAGTGAGAGTAGGTGGATCACGCTGGTACACCCAAACACAACGTGGTACGTCATTGTGGTATAAGATTGCGTAGATGGCGCATATTTTTCATCATTCAGCGACTTGTGTGTGTAGAGGGGAGTAGGTGATTGGGTTAGTGCGACCCCAAAAAGGAGATCGCACAGGAGCAGTTCTTCTTCGGCAGCAAAAAAACAACAAATTGTTTGGCGTGGCGGCCATCACGCAGCGGTGTGTACGTCATGGTTGGCCCATCTCGTGTTGGTCGTAGTACGAAGAAGAAGGGGTGCGCGAGATGTGCGTTGTATGCATGCGTGTGTGTGGGGGTGGTGTGTGCGCGAGTGGCTTGCTCGTGGCACTGGGTTGAGCAAAATGCCGCCGTCACCACACCACCGCACACATGAAGAGGCATCTACGTCCTCTCATGTGGCCCACACACGCCATCTCGGCCTAATGTGCTGCCTGCCGGAAAAAAACAAAACAAAACACATAACACTGCCGTTGATGCGCTTCATCCGTAGAACCTCTCGTGAAGGTGGGGCATCCAACACCACCGTAGCGCTGCATCACCGCCTTGGGCGGCGGTACGGGCGCGATATGGGAGTGGGAGGGCCAACATGGGCCTCTCCTCACGCACCACAGCGAGATGAAAACACTTCTACATGCGACCTCCTCACTCCATCCGCTGAGTTTTGCACGATGACGTGCTGAGAGAGGGAGGGAGAGGGGCCGAATCAGGACGTAGACGACGCAGTGAGGTGAGGAGATCGAAAGATCCTACACATGGAGCGCACAAAAAAAAAAGAAGAACATCGAAACATGAAAATATGAAAAAAAAATCAAAGAAATGTTGGATCGGATGAACGATGAGCGCTGAGCAGAGTGGTGGTGCACTGCCTCCACGTACCACCAACTCCCCCCAACTCCTCTTTACTCTACACACGTATTCTTGCATCGTACATAGAGAAAGAAGAGTGTGGGTTTGGTGGGCATCACAGAAACGCGTTGATGATGGTGTTGGCGCTCCGACCATCCAAGAAAACAACAACCTTAGAACATCAGCAACGGAAGAAAGAGAGAGAGAGGTAGGGGGAGGGCGTGGGTGAGGTCGCCGTCTCAGTTTGGTGGACCCGTGGCGTTGCGCAGATACGTTTCATCCTACGCGCTTGGAGAGGAGAAACGATGGCGGAGCAGCGCTCCATCCTGCACTCTTCCCAAGTATATGTGTGTGCGCCACGCACGTTCGAGAGATATGTGGCGCCTCACCTGGTTACCCAATGAGGAGGTATCACGAAAAAAAGAAGAACAGAACAAAGATACAAAAAACAAAATAAACATCATCTTCGTTTCATGTGGAGCACAGATCTGCCACCCCCGATCATGGATCAACGCGAGCGCGTTTCGTCCCACCTACACACACAACAACATTCCTTGGCGAAAGATGGGGCGTGTGGTGGAGGTCGGGGGAAAATAGATGGCGGCATTGGTGCGGCCGAGAAGCACACAAGCAAAAAAAAAGAAGTGAAAAGAAGATCGGTTGGAATGGTGGGTCGGCTACACCACATAAGCAGGGGGGAAGGGGGCGTGAGTGGGTGGGGGTGAGGCAGCGCAATCCGCACCTCCATGAGCGCACCCGTCGCACACGTGGGAGAACTCACGCAGAGAAAAAAAACCATCATAGAATAGCGCAACGAATACCGAAAAAGAAACAGAAAGAACAACAACAACAACAACAACAGCACTTGGCGAGAAGGCTCTAAGCTACCCTCTCGGGGCATCTGTTGTCTGAGCTGTTGGGGAGAGAGGCTCATGCTGGGGGGGAGATCGATCGATGCCACATCGTTGTCGCGGAAGTTGTTTTTCGCCTCCGCACTTCCCCCCCATCTCGCATGAAGCGATGGAGCTTCCCTCTCCCCAGCAACAGCTCATGTTGGGGATATCCGCCTGTGGGCCATAATCAGCCTACATTATTACAAGAAGAAGAAGCGCATGCCCGCACAACAACACAATCACAAGGAATATGGAGGAGGTCGGTACGCACCTCTCTACGTTGTTGGTAAAAATGATGCACAATACGGATGAGGTCTTTTGGTGGTTATAGTATGTGTGTGTGTGTGCGTGTGTGTGTGTGTGTGGCGTGATCGTGGTAGCTGAATCTGCCACAAACTAACAACAACAACAACACCTTCCTCACGCTGAAGGATAAAAGGAGCGTTTAGATGAACCCTTCACGGTGAAGTACGCCGGCGCACATCAGCATTGGCGGCCTCGCGCAGGGCGGCGTCGGCTGGTGCGTTGCAGGAGGATCTCGCGTGTGGCTCGTCCCAACGCCGTCATGGACGATGGCGCGGTGGAGGGCGGGTGAATCGATGACGGCGGTGGTGGCGGAAGAGGTGGGGCAAAGTGTACCGGGAAGTGGCGTAGGCGTGGTGAGAGCTGCACAACGGGTGAGATGGGCTTGCCTTCAGCAGTTGATGTGCTGGCGTCGAGGTCGTCGAGGCCTCGCTCGAGACCGGCGAGCGGGTTCCCCGTGACGGATGAGACCACCGATGACGATACCAGCTGCGGCGTCTCCGCGGGTGGTGAGGCGGTGAGAAGTGGCTTGCGTGTGGTTCCGTCGAGGTGTGTGCGCGAGAGGAGGCCGGTGCTGAGGCTGTTGTTGCTGAGTGGGCTTGATTCCCCCACAGACGCAGCGGTGGCGGATGAGGCTGGGGTGTCTCCGTGCTCCACCGCATGCCGCCCGGGCGAGGTCTCGTCGAGAGGAGGAATGGCGAAGAGGGGCACGCTACCCACAAATTCAGGTGAATTGCCGAGCTGATCGCTCACGCTGCCGGTGGTTCCGGCGAGGTGCTGCGGGCTGTCGCTGGAAAAGGAGGCGCGCGGGCTATCCATCCCCCACTCTGGGACGGCTCGACGGCCGCGGATGGCGGTGGAGCGGCGTGAGAAGGGGGCCGGGGCGGGGCCTGTGTGTGGTTGTGGCGGGGCAGGAACGGAGAGGCGTGGGTTGCGTGTGGGGAGTGGGGGCGGCGGGGTTATGGAGTTGTGTGGGCTCCACGCAACCGCGCTCGGGGGGCTGCGCGGGGAGCCCTTGGGTGAGTGCTCGAGCTCCTCCACGCGACCCTGCAAGGGCCCGTAGTTTCCCTGCAGCATCTGCAGCACCTCGGGCCGTCGGGCGGAGGCCACCACCTCGCGCTGCAGTCGCAAGATACGGACGGTATTCACGGGGCCAGCCGCGATGAGGTTGCGCTCCTGAATGAGCTTGACGATGGCGCGCGCATCCTTGGCGGTGAGGCGGGTCTGCGGATTGCGGTCGAGCATCCCGCGGAGGAGCTGCGACCATCCGGCGCCGTACTCCGTCGGGATGAGTGGCAGGTCGGGGTTGGCAATCTCATCCAAGTTACGAAAAGGAAGCCTCCCCGTCAAGAGGGTGTAGAGGGTCACCCCCAGGGCCCACACATCCACGGGCTTGCCGTAGCTCTGCTGGCCAGACCACAACTCCGGTGCAATGAAGAGCATCGTGCCCTTCGTACCCAGCACAAGTGGGCCGCCCGTGTGTTCGCCAGCCACCGCCATGTAGCTGCTATACGTGATGCTTTGCTCCATCATCTTCTCCATGCGTCGGCGGAAGCCCGCGTCGAAGGTTTCGGCCACACCAAAATCTGCCAGGTATACATCTCCATCGCGACTCACGAGGATGTTATCGGGCTTGATGTCTCGATGCACCACGTTGTGTCGGTGGAGGTACTCGAGAGCTGCCAATATTTTTCCGGCCTTGGCGGTGAGGTCCAGGGGGTGGATGGGCTCACAGACGTACTCGCTGCCCTCCTTGAGCTCAATCTGGGCAATGGAGCCCTGATCAACGTACTGCATCACGAGATACACACTATCTGCACTGGGATCATCAATCACCTCAAAGACGGAGACGATGTTGCTATGACGAAGCTTCTTCAGGAGCTCGACCTCGCGGAGGAATCCGGCATACTGCTTCTGAGCAATGGATGGCCCACCAATGCGCCGCTTCGTGTCGGCGCGACGCACCACCTTGATGGCCACAAGACGGCGATCTTTATCATCGTAGGCGAGGAGCACCTTTCCCGATGCGCCACGGCCCACCTCCTTCAGTACGTGGTAGTGGTTAATGTAGCGCTTTCCAGTTTTTGAAACTTTGCAACGGACGAGTTTTTTTGTGTGGCAGGTCACCGGCTCGCCGTGGAGGCTCGTGACGCTGTCGCCCGGCGGTTCCGACATGAAGACGGAAGGAGTCGTATACATTTCAAAGCCGTTGATGTTGTTGGTGGTGTTGTGGAGGTGGGCGATGCTGCTCGGTGCGCAGGAACGATCTGCCAGGCGTCGGCCATTGTAGGTGCTGGCGAGGGGCTCGAAGCTCGTGCTTGTGCAGCTGGGGTTTTCATGAAGGCTAATGAGGGCGGGGCTCTGATCATCGTCCTCGCGCACGGTGCCGGTGACGCAGGAGATGAGGGGTGATGAGTAGTGTGCCGCTGCAGATCCATCTCCCTCCACCACCGCCTCCGAGCTGCGTTTGCTGATGCTAAGAATGGGGCTGGCGGAGCGGCCGGTGCGGGAGAGGGAGCCGTTAGAAACAATAAGAGGAATGATGGCGGCTGAGGCGCTGTTCTCCACCGAATCCTCCGGCGGAGGAGCGGCCAGGGAGCCACGCGTTGGGCCACTCATCACTTCTGATGATTGAGATGTACTTGTGGGCGAAGGTTCTGCGGTGCTCTGCCGACGTGCGGTGGCGATGTTGTTTAGCGTCTTGGCCTTGGCCTCCGCCACAGTGCTGTGGTGGAGCAAACGGCTGGGGAGCTGCATTTCGGTGGCGGCAGCGGCGGGGATGGAGCCGCGGTGTGTGCCGGCACATCCACTAACACTATCAGCTGGCGGATAGCTCCGCACGCTTGGATAGCTGCTGCTGCTAAAGTCGGAGCCGAAACACTGCGATCCGGAGCCGGAGCTGAGGAGGGCGGTGTGTGGGAGTGGCCCCTCACCGGTTGGGGAGGGGTTGGCCACTATTTCCATCGGGCTCGTCGGGTAGCTCGCCACGAGGCCGGCATCATCAATGTTGTGGATGAGATTGCTGCTGGTTGTGGTGTCTAGAAGGCGGCTCACAGTGCTCGTGGTGGTGTTATGGGCACGAATCGTGCTACTCCTCGTACTCATGGGGGTAGCCCGTGGCAGTGGGCAGGGCGTGGATGCAGAGCTTCCGCCACCACCTGGGGCGTGGGCTTGGCTATCGTGCTGGGCATGCTGATGGAGTTCCTCCTCACGCATACGCCGAACAATCGCAATGAGCTGCTCCTTGGAGAGCTCCTGGAGCGCATCCTCGCTTGGCACCCCATCCATATGGAGGAGCGGATGAGGCCCACGAGGGTGAAACACGGAACGAAAAACAAAAAAAAAGTTGTCGCGTTCGTTGTTGAGTTACTACGAAGACGAGCTTCTGAAACTGAGATAGAGTGAATGGCAGAAGAGAGAGGATATATGTATGTGTGTGTACGTGCAGAGCACTAAGGAGGGCGTACATCTCCCTCTCATACCTCGTCAGATTCATCATAACAACATCGAAGGAGCTCAAAAAGAAAAAAAAAGAGGATCCACAGAACACATCATCGCCGCCAGGAACAACAAAGAGGTGCAGTGCGCCGAGGCTGATGGCTTGCGCGACCACCGCACATGGTGCAACGATGCAAGCAAAAAAAGAAAGAAAGAAAGAGGAGGAAAACAGAGTGATAAAAACACGTTCAGTGTAGGACGTGCGCAGTGCTCTCACTGCTCATGTACGCCGCGTGTTCGTCTGCCAAACATCATCAACTATGTGAAAGCAAAAAAAAGAGAAAAGACCAAATCAAGCTACAAACCGTGAATGCACCCACATTAAGATGGCTCTATCGACCTCACCGTGTGCTGTGCGCGCGTGCTCCACTCTCCTCTCCCAACCACCAAATACACCAAAATACACGTGCAGCACTTCATCGCTGGCCTGTGTGGTTTGGATAGCGGGAGAGTGAAGCACCATAACGTCAAGGATAAACAACAACAACAATAACGAATCCATCCGGCTCAATAAACGGCTCTGCTCCCCTCCATCTGCCCTCCTGTTTCATTGCCAGCCCCACGTGGTGTTTGTGGTGCAGCATCCAACTTCCCGCTATTCGCATCACCATAAATGCAGCGGAACGGAAGCAAAGCAAGATGCACGTGCGGAGGGGGAGGAAGGAGGGTAGCTCGCCGAACAACAAAGGTACATGAAAATATATAGCCATGTGATGATGGTTGCCGCCACAGAGCGCAGCACATGGCAACAACCGCGCCAGAAAAGCGTTCTGCGCATCAGCAGATAGGATGGGAGTTGGGCTGGGGTGTGTGGGGGAAGGGTGAGGTCTGCCACGACTGTGGAGGGTAGATGCCACAGCAATCAAGCAAACGAACATCATGAATGAAAAGCGAAACAGAAAAAGAAAGGAAAAACTGCTGCGGAAACCGTGTAGGCAAGCAGCAGCGTGCATCTCACGGGTGCTGGAGCAAGTTAGACCGAGGCCTTCGTTTCCCAACCGCGCAAGGGCGTTGGTGATCGGGATGATGAGTAAACGGAGGAGGCCACCGGCCCACTGACATGTGAGGGCAGCCGAGTGCTGGATGATGTTGCAACACTGCAGCCTCCGTTGTTGCATGTTGGTGTGTGAATGGCTGGTAGGGGTGGGGCAGCGCTCCAGGCATCCCAGCTTTCGTCATCGTCTGCGCCGGAGAGGGGTGAGCGCAGATCGTGGTGCGTGGCCTCGCCGCTCGCCGATGCCGCGCTAACACTCGTTAAGAGAGCGGGCTGGCCGGCGCTGCTGCTATTCCGGTGCAACACGGGAAGCGCACCGCTTCGATGAGAATTCTGCCACGGATTGCCACGCCCACTATGGGCAAAGTTGGTGGAGTTGTACGGGCGGTGCTGGAAGCTCATGCTGATGCTGGCACTACGACGCGAGACATTGGCCATCAGAGATGGTGTGCTTAAGTAGATGCAACTCACGGAGGATTCGGCGGTGCCATCTTGGGTAGCCCACTGCGGCAGCTCCTCGGCAGAATTGGCGGCTATGGCCCTGAGCTGCTCCATCGCATCCTTGGCGGTGAGGCGGACCTGCGGATTGCGGTCGAGCATCCCGCGGAGGAGCTGCGACCATCCGGCGCCGTACTCCGTCGGGATGAGTGGCAGGTCGGGGTTGGCAATCTCATCCAAGTTACGAAAAGGAAGCCTCCCCGTCAAGAGGGTGTAGAGGGTCACCCCCAGGGCCCACACATCCACGG